>CM040427.1:89623885-89718906 GCA_022702705.1 Papilionanthe hookeriana x Papilionanthe teres | reverse complement strand
GTCGATAGGTTGTTCATTAGGTCGATGATTGAGCATTTTGACGAAAGTTGACTTTTTGATCGAAAGTTGACTTATTAGAGTCGATGAGTTGGTCATTTAGTCAAGGATTAAGCATTTTGACAAAAGTTGACTTTTAGGTCAAAAGTTTACCTATTGGGTCAATAATTGGTCATTAGGATAAAAATTGACTATTTTGATTAAAATTAACTTTTTGGTCAAAAATCAATCTGATTAGACGATGGGTTGGTCATTGGGTCAAGGATTTACCATTTCGAACAAAGTTGACTTTTTGATCAAATGTTGATCTATATGGTCAATGGGTTGATCACTGGGTCAAGGATTGATCATTTTGACAAAAATTCACTTTTTGATCGATTGTTGGCCTATTGGGTCAATGGGTTAGTCGTTGGTTCAGAAATTGACCATATTAGCCAAAGTTGACCTATTGGGTAAATGGGTGGTCGTTAGGTCAAAAATTGACTATTTTGACCAAAATTGACTTTTTGGTCAAAAGTTGAGCAATTGGGTCAATGGGTTGGTCATTGGGTCAAGGTTTGATCATTTTGACCAAAGTTGACCTTTTTGGTCAAAAGTTGACCTATTGGGTCAATGGGTTGGTCATTGGGGCAAAAATTGACCATTTTGACTAAAGTTGACTTTTTGGTCAACTGTTGATCTATGGGGTCAATGGGTGGTCATTGGGTAAAATATTGACTATTTTGACCAAAATTCACTTTTTGATCAAAAGTTGAACATTGGATCAATAGGTTTGTCATTGGGTCAAGGATTGACCATTTTGGCTAAAGTTGACTTTTTAGTCAGGGATTGACTTACTGGGTCAGCAATTGGTCATTAATTCAAAAATTGACTATTTTGACTAAAATTAAGTTTTTGGTCAAAAGTTGACCGATTAAGCCAATGAGTTGGTCATTGGGTCAAGGATTGATCGTTTTGACCAAAGTTAACTTTTTTGTCAAAAATTGACCTGTTGGGTCAATGGGTTGGTGATTGGGTCAATGATTGACCTTTTTGACCAAAATTGACTTATTAGTTAAAGATTGGCTTAGTGGGTGAAAATTGGTCATTTGGTCAAAAATTGATTATTTTGACCAAAATTGATTTTTTGGCCAAAAGTTGACTTATCTGGTCAATGGGTTGGTCATTAGGTCAAGGATTGATCATTTTGACCAAAGTTGACTTTTTAATCAAAAGTTGACCTATTAGGTCAATGGGTTGGTCATTAGGTCAAAAATTGACCATTTTGACTAAATCAACTTTTTGGTGAAAAGTTGACATACTAGGTCAATGTGTTGGTCATTGGGTCGAAAATTGACCATTTTGACCAAAATTGACTTTTTGGTCAAAAGTTGACATATTGGGTCAATGGGTGGTCATTAGGTCAAAAATTGTCAATTTTGACTAAAATTGACTTTTTTGTCAAAAGTTGACCTACAGGGTTAATGGGTTGGTCATTGGGTCAAGGATTGACCATTTTGACCAAAGTTGACTTTTTGGACAAAAGTTGACCTATTGGGTCAATGAGTTGGTTATTGGGTTAAAGATTGTCCAATTTCATTAAGGTTGACTTTTTAGTATTGGGTCAAAAATTAAGCATTTTGACCAAAGTTGACGTTTTGGTCAAAAGTTCATCTATTTGGTCAATGGGATGGTTATTAGGTCAAAAATTGACTATGTTGACCAAAATTGACTTTTTGTTCAAAAGTTGACCTATTTAGTCAATGGGTTGGACATTGGGTCCATGATTGACTATTTTGACAAAAGTTAACTTTTTTGGTCAAAAGTAGACATATTGGGTCAACGGGTTGGTTATTGAGCCAGAAATTGACCATTTTAACTAATGTTGACTTTTTGGTCGAAAGTTGACCTATTGGTTCAATGAGGTGGTTAGGTTAAAAATTGACAATTATGACCAAAATTTACTTTTGTGTCAAAAGTTGACCAATTGGGTCAGTGGTTAAGGATTGAACATTTGGACCAATGTTGACTTTTTGTTCAAAAGTTGACCTATTGGGTCAAAGGGTTAGTCATTGGGTCAAAAATTAACCATTTTGACCAAAGTTGACTTTTTTTTTTAAAAGTTGACCTATGGGGTTAATTGGGTGGTCATTAGGCCAAAAATTATTTATTTTGACCAAAATTGACTTTTTTGATCAAAAGTTGACTTATTGGGTCAATGTGTTGGTCATTGGGTCAAGTATTGACCATTTTGACCAAAGTTGACTTTTTGATTAAAAGTTAACCTATTAGGTCAAGGGGATGGTCATTGGGTCAGAAATTAACCATTTTAACCAAAGTTGACTATTTGGTCAAAAGTTGACCTATTGGGTCAATGGAGTGGTCATTAAGTTAAAAATTGAAAATTTTGATCAAAAGTTTACCTATTGGGTCAATGGGTTGGTCATTGGGTCAAGGATTCACCATTTTGACCAAATTTCACTTTTTTTGTCAAAAGTTAACCTATTGGGTTAATGGTTTCTTTATTGGTTAAATGATTGACCATTTTAACTAAAGTTAAACTTTTGGTTCGAGATTGACTTATTGAGTCAATAATTGGTCATTAGGTCAAAAATTGATAATTTTGACCAAAATTGACTTTTTGGTCATTTGTTGCCCTATTGGGTCAATGGGTTGGTCGTTGGGTCTAGGATTAATCATTTTTGCCCAAGTTAACTTTCTGGTCAAAAGTTGACCTATTGGGTTAATGGGTGGTCATTAGGTCAAAAATTTACTATTTTGACCAAAATTGACTTTTTAGTCAAAAGTTCACCTATTGGGTCAATGGGTTGGTCATTGGGTTAAGGATTGACCATTTTGACCAAAGTTAATTTTTTGGTCAGTGATTGACTTATTGAGTCAATAGTTGGTCATTAGATCAAAAATTGACTATTCTGACCAAAATTGAATTTTTGGTCAAAAGTTGACCAATTGGGTAAACTGGGTGGTCATTGGGTCAGAAATTGACCAAAGTTGACTTTTTGGTCAAAAGCTGACCTATTTGGTCAATGAGTTGGTAATTGAATCAAGAATTGAACATTTGAACCAAAGATTACTTTTTGGTCAAAAGTTGACTGTATAGATCAATGGGTCAGAAATTGACCATTTTAACCAAAGTTGACTTTTTGGTCAAAAGTTGACCTATTGGGTCAATGGGTGGTCATTAGGTTAAAAATTACTATTTTGACCAAAATTGACATTTTGGTCAAAAGTTGACCTAATTGAGTCAATGGGCATGTCATTGGTTCAAGGATTGATCATTTTAACTAAAGTTGACCTTTTGGTCAGAAGTTGACCTATAAAGTCAATTGGTTGGTCATAGGGTCAAGGATTGACCATTTTGACCAAAGTTGACTTTTTGGTCAAAAGTTGACCTATTGGGTCAATGAGTTGGTCATTGGGTCAAAAATTGAAAATTTTGATGAAAAATTGACCTATTCGGTCAATGGGTTGGTCATTAGGTCAAGGATTCACCATTTTTACTAAATTTTACTTTTTGATCAAAAGTTGACCTATTGGGTCAATGGGTTGCTCATTGGGTTAATGAATGACCTTTTTGACTAAAGTTAAACTTTTGGTCGGAGATTGACTTTAGGTCAAAAATTGACTATTTTGACCAAAAATGGCTTTTTGGTCAAATGTTGCCCTATTGGGTCATTGGGTTTGTCACTGGGTCTAGGATTAATCATTTTGGCCAAATTTAACTTTTTGGTTAAAAATTGACCTATTCGGTCAATGGGTGGTCATTAGGTCAAAATTGACTATTTTGACTAAAATTGACTTTTTAGTTAAAAGTTGACCTATTGGATCAATATGTTGGTCAATGGGTTAAGGATTGACCATTTTAACCAAAGTTGTTTTTTGGTCAGAGATTGAAATATTGAGTCAATAATTGGTCATTAGATCAAAAATTGACTATTTTGACCAAAATTGAAGTTTTGGTCAAAAGTTGCCCATTGGGTAAACTGGGTGGTCATTAGGTCAGAAATTGACCATTTTGACTAAAGTTGACTTTTTGGTCAAAAATTGATCTATTTGGTCCATGAGTTGGTAATTGAATCAAGAAATGAACATTTTGACCAAAGATGACTTTTTGGTCAAAAGTTGACCTATTGGGTCAATGGGTTGGTCATTAGGTCAAAAATTGACCATTTTAACCAAAGTTAACTTTTTGGTCAAAAGTTGAACTATTGGGTCAATGGGTGTTCATTAGGTTAAAAATTACTATTTTGACCAAAATTGACTTTTTTGTCAAAAGTTGACCTAATTCGGTCAATGGGTATGTCATTGGTTCAAGGATTGATCATTTTAACTAAAGTTGACTTTTTGGTCAAAAGTTGACCTATTGGGTCAATTGGTTGATCACCGGGTCAAGGATTAACCATATTGACCAAAGTTAACTTTTTTGTCAAAAGTTGACCTATTGGGTCAATGGGTTGGTCATTGGGTTAAGGATTGACCATTTTGTCCAAAATTGACTTTTTGGTCAAAACTTGACCATTTAGATCAATGGGTTGTCATTGGGTCAGAATTTGACAATTTCGACAAAAGTTTACTTTTGGTCAAAAGTTAACCTTTTGGGTCAATGGGGTTGTCATGAGGTCAAAAATTGACTTTTTCGACAAAAAATTGACTTTTTGGTCAAAAGTTGACCTATTTGGTCATTAGGTCAAGGATTGACCATTTTGATCAAAGTTGACTTTTTGTTCAAAAGTTGACATATTTGGAGAATCGGTTGGTCATTCGGTCGAGGATTGACCATTTTGACCAAAGTTGACTTTTTGGTCAGAGATTAACTTATTGGATCAATAATTGGTCATTAGGTCAAAAATTGATTATTTTGACCAAAATTCAATTTTTGGTCAAAAGTTGACCCATTTGGGTCAATGGCGTTGTCATTGTGTCAGAAACTGATCATTTTGACTAAAGTAACCTTTTTGGTCAAAAGTTGACCTATTGGGTCAATGGGTGGTCATTAGGTCAAAAATTGACTATATTGACCAAAATTGACCTTTTGTTTAAAATTGACCTATTGGTTCAATGGGTTGGTCATTCGGTCAACGATTGATCATTTTAAATAAAATTGACTTTTTGGTCAGAGATTGAATTATTTCGTCAATAATTAGCCATTAGGTCAAAAATTGACTATTTTGACCAAAATTGAATTTTTTGGCAAAAGTTGACCCATTGTGTGGACGGGGTTGTCTTTAGGTCAGAAATTGAACAATTTGACCAAAGTTCACTTTTTGGTCAAAAGTTGGCCTAATGGGTCAATGGGATGGCAAATTTTCAAAAAATGACTATTTTAACCAAAATTGACTTTTTTGTCAAAAGTTTATCAATTGGGTCAATGGGTTGGTCATTAGGTCAATGATTGATCATTTTGACCAAAGTTGACTTTTTGGTCAAAAGTTGACCTTTATGGTCAATGGGTTGGTCATTGGGTCAAGGATTGACCATTTTGACCAAAGTTAACTTTTTGGTAAAAGATTGACTTATTCGGTCAAAATTGGTCATTAGGTCAAAAATTGACTATTTTGACCAAAATTGACTTTTTGGTCAAATGTTGTCCTTTTGTGTCTATAGGTTGGTCATTGAGTTTAAGATTGGTCATTTTAACCAATCTTGACTTTTCGTAAGAGATTGACTTATTGGGTCAATAATTGGTCATTTGGTCGAAAATTGACTATTTTGACCAAAATTGACTTTTGGTTAAATGTTGACTGTTAGATTGATGAGTTGGTCGTTGGATCAAGGATTGACTATTTTGACCAAGTTTGATTTTTTCGTCAAAAGTTGACCTATTGGGTCAATGGGTTGGTCATTGGGTCAAAAATTGACCATTTTGACCAAATTGACTTTTTTGTCAAAAGTTGACATATTGGGCCAATGGGATGGTCATTGGGTTAGAAATTGACCATTTTGACCAAAATTGACTTTTTTGTTAAAAGTTGACCTTTTGGGTCAATGGGAGTTAATTAGTTCAAAAATTGAATATTTTAACTAAAATTAACATTTTGGTTAAAAGTTGACCTATTGGGTCAATGAGCTGGTCATTGGGTCAATTGGTTGGTCATTGGGTCAAGTATTGACCATTTTAACCAAAGTTGACTTTTTGGTAAAAAGTTGACCTATTGGGTCAATGAGTTGGTTATTGGGTGAGGGATTGACCATGTTGACCAAAGTTAACTTTTTGGTCAAAAGTTCATCTTTTTTATCAACGAGATGGTCATTAGGTCAAAAGTTGACTATTTTGACCAAAATTGGCTTTTTGGTCAAAAGTTGACATATTTAACTAAAATTAACTTTTTAGTGTAAAGTTGACCTATTGGGTCAATGGCGTGGTTGTTAGGTTAAAAATTGACTAATTTGACTAAAGTTTACTTTTTAGTCAAAAGTGGACCAATTGGGTCAATGGGTATGTCTTTATGTCAAGGATTGGCCATTTTTACCAAAATTAACATTTTGGTCAAAAGTTCACCCATTTGGGTTAATGGGGTGGTCATTAGGCCAAAATTGATAATTTTGACAGAAATTGACTTTTTGGTAAAAAGTTAACCTATTAGGCCAATGAGTTGTTTATTTGGTCAGAAACTGACCATTTTGACCAAACTTGACTTTTTGGTCAAAAGTTGACTTATTGGGTTATAGGTAGTCATTAGGTCAATGTTTGACCATTTTGATCAAAGCTAACTTTTTGGTCAAAAGTTGACCTATTGGGTCAGTGGGTTGGTCAATGGGTCAAAGATTGACCATTTTGACCAAAAGTTGACTTTTGGTCAAAGATTAACATATTGGGTCAATAATTGGTCATTAGGTCAAAAATTGACTATTTTGACCAAAATTTAATTTTTGGTTAAAAGTTGACCTATTGAATAAAAAGGGTGGTCATTGGGTCGGTCAGAAATTGACCATTTTGACCAAAGTTGAGTTTTTAGTCAAAAGTTGACATATTGGGTCAATGGGATGGTCATTTGGTCAAAAATTGATCTACTGGGTTAAGGAATGACCATTTTGACCAAAGTTGATTTTTTGGTCAAAAGTTGACTAATTGGGTAATGGGTTGGTCATTGGGTCGAAAATTGATCATTTTGACCAAAGTTTCTTTTCAGTCAGAGATTGACTGATTGGGTTCAAAAATTGGTCAATAGGTCAAAAATTGACTATTTTGACCAAAATTAAATTTTTGGTCAAAGTTTGACCTATTGGGTCAATTTGTTGGTCATTGGGTCAAAGATTGACCATTTTGACCAAAGTTGACTTTTTGGTCAAAAGTTGACCCAATGAATCTATGGGTTGGTCGTTGGGTCAAAGATTGACCATTTTGACCAAAGTTGACTTTTTGGAAAGAGATTGACATATTGGGTCAATAATCGATCATTAGGTCAAAAATTGACTATTTTGACCAAAATTAACATTTTGGTCAAAAGTTGAGATATTGAGTCAATGGTTTGGTCATTGGGTCAAGGTTTGACCATATTGATCAAAGTTGACTTTTTGGTCAAATGTTGACTGTTAGTGTTAATGGGTTGGACATTAGGACGAGGATTGACCATTTGACCAAAGTTGACTTTTAGATCAAAAGTTGACCCAATGGGTCTATGGGTTGATCCTTGTGTCAATGATTGACCATTTTGACCAAAGTTGACTTTTTGGTTAGAGATTGACTTATTGGGTCAATAATTGGTTATTAGGTCCAAAATTGACTATTTTAACCAAAATTGACTTTTTGGACAAAAGTTGACCTAATGGGTCAATGGGTTGATCATTGGGTCAAGGATTGACCATTTTGACCAAAGTTGACTTTTTGGTCAAAAGTTGACCCATTGGGTCAAGGGGTTGGTCATTGGATCAGAAATTGACCATTTTCACCAAATTGACTTTTTGGTCAAAAGTTTACAAATTCGGTCAATGGGTTGGTCATTGAGTCAGAAATTAACAATTTTGACCAAAATTGCCTTTTTGGTCAAAGTTGACCTATTGGGTCAAAGGGTGGTCATTAGATTAAAAATTAAATATTTTTATCAAAATTGACTTTTTGGTCAAAAGTTGACCTATTGCGTCAATGGGTTGGTCATTGGGTCAAGGATTGACCATTTTGACCGAACTTGACTTTTTGGTCAAAAGTTGACCTGTTGGGTCAATGAGTTGGTTATTGGGTTAAGGATTAACCATTTTGGCCAAAGTTGACTTTTTGATCATTGGGTCAGAAATTAACAATTTTTTACCGATGTTGACTTTTTGGTCAAAAGTTCATTTATTTGGTCAAAGGGATGGTCATTAGGTCAAAATTAATTATTTTGACCAAAATTTACTTTTTGATCAAAAGTTGACCTATTTAGTCAATGGGTTGGTCAATAAGTCAAGGATTGATGATTTTGACCAGGGTCAATAAGTTGGTTATTAGGTCAGAAATTAATTATTTTAACTAAAGTTGACTTTTTGGTCAAAAGTTGACCTATCGGGTTAATGGGGTGGTTGTTAGGTTAAAAATTGTCTATTTTGACCAAAATTAACTTTTTTGTCAAAAGTTAACCAATTGGGTCAATAGGTATGTCATTGTGTCAAGGATTGACCATTTTGATCAAAATTTACATTTTGGTCGAAAGTTGACTCGATGGATTGATGGGGTGAGTCATTAGGTCGAAAATTGATTATTTTGACAAAAATTGCTGTTGGTGAAAGTTGACCAATTGGGTCAATAGGTTAGTCATTTGGTCAGGGATTGACCATTCTGACCAAAGTTTACTTTTGGGTAAAAAGTTATCTTGTTGGGTCAATCAGTTGGTTAATGGGTGAAGGATTGAATATTTTAAATCATTGGTCATTAGGTCAAAAATTGACTATGTTAACCAAAATTAACTTTTTGGTCAAAAGTTAATCTATTGGGTCAATGGGTTGGCCATTGGGTCAGAAATTAACTATCATGACCAAAGTTGACTTTTTGGTCAAAAGTTGACCTATTAGGTTAATTGGGTGGTGTTCATATGTAAAAAATTGACAATTTTAACAAAAATTGACTTTTTGGTTAAAAGTTGACGTATTGGGTCACTGAGTTGGTCATTATATTAAAAATTGACTATTTTGACCAAAATTGACTTTTTTGTCAAAAGTTGACCTATTGAGTCAATGAGTTGGTCATTATGTCAAAAATTGACTATTATGACCAAAATTGAATTTTGGTCAAAAGTTGACCTATTGGGTCATTGGGTTGGTCACTGGATCAAGGATTGATCATTTAGACCAAAGTTGACTTTTTGGTCAAAATTTGACATATTGGGTCAATGGGTTGGTCATCGGATCGAGGATTAACCATTTTCACTAAATGTTGACTTTTATGTCAGATATTGACTTATTGGATCAATAATTGGTAATTTGGTCAAAAATTTATTATTTTGACCAAAATTGACAATCCTTGATCCAATGACGAACCCATTGACCCAATAGATCAACTTTTGACTAAAATTGACTTTTTGGTCAAAAGTTGATCTATTGGGTCAATGGGTTCATCATTGGATCAAGGATTGACCATTTTGATCAAAGTTGACTTTTTGGTCAGAGATTGGCTGACTGGGTGAATAATTGGTCATTAGGTCAAAAATCGACTGTTTTTTTCAAAATTGAATTTTTGGTAAAAAGTTGACCCATTGGGTCAATGGGGTAGTCATTGGGTCAGAAATTGACCATTTTGACCAAAGCTGACTTTTTGGTCAAAAGTAACATATTGGGTCAATGGGGTGGTCATTATGTCAAAAATTGACTATATTGACCAAAACTGACCTTTTTGTAAAAAGTTGACCTATTGTGCCAATGGGTTGGTCATTGTGTTAAGGTTTGACTATTTTGACTTAGTTCACTTTTTGTTCAAAAGTTGACTTATTGTGTGAATTGGTTGGTCATTGGGTCAAGGATTGACCATTTTGACCAAAGTTGACATTTTGGTCTGAGATTGACTTATTGGGTCAATATTTGGTCATTATGTTAAATATTGATTATTTTGGTCAAATGTTGACCTTTTGAGACTATGGGTTTGTTGTTGGGTCAAGGATTGACCATTTTGACCAAAGTTGACTTTTGGTCAAAAGTTGACCTATTGAGTTTAATGTGTTGGTCAAAGTGTCAGAAATTGTCAATTTTCACCAAACTTGAATTTTTGTTCAAAAGTTGACCTAATTGGGTCAATGGGTATGTCATTGGTTCATGGATTGATCATTTTAACTAAAGTTGACTTTTTGGTTAAAAGTTGACCTATTGGGTCAATTAGTTGGTCATTGGGTCAAGGATTGACCATTTTGGCCAAAGTTGACTCTTTGGTCAAAAGTAGACATATTGGGTCAATGGGTTGGTCATTGGGTTAAGGATTGACCATTTTGACCAAAGTTGACTTTTTGGTCAAAACTTGACCTTTTGGATCAATGGGTTGTCATTGGATCAGAATTTGGCAATTCTGACCGAAGGACTTTGGTTAAAAGTTGACCTTTTGGGTCAATGAGGTTGTCATGAGGTCAAAAATTAACTTTTTCGACCAAAATTGACTTTTTGGTCAAAGTTGACATGTTTGGTCATTAAGTCAAGGATTGGTCATTTTGATCAAAGTTGACATTTTGGTCAAAAGTTAACCTATTTGGTGAATTTGTTGGTCATTCGGTCAAGGATTGACCATTTTGACCAAAGTTGACTTTTTCGTCAGAGATTGACTTATTGGATCAATAATTGGTCATAAGGTCAAAAATTGATTATTTTGACAAAAATTGAATTTTTGGTCAAAGTTGACTCATTTGGGTCAATGGAGTAGTCATTGTGTCAGAAATTGATCATTTTGACCAAAGTAACATTTTTGGTGAAAAGTGAAATTATTGGGTCAATGGGTGGTCATTAGGTAAAAAATTGACTATTTTGACCAAAATTGACCTTTTCTTTAAAAGTTGACCTATGGTTTCAATGGGTTGGTCATTTGGTCAATGATTGACCATTTTGACCAAAGTTGACTTTTTGGTCAGAGATTGACTTATTTGGTGAATAATTGGTCATTAGGTCAAAAATTGACTAGTTTGACCGAAATTGAATTTTTTGTCAAAAGTTGACCCATTGGATCAACGAGGTTGTCATTAGGTCAGAAATTGAACATTTTGACTAAAGTTAACTTTTTGATCAAAAGTTGGCCTAATGGGTCAATGAGATGGTCATATTGTCAAAAATTGAATATTTTAACTAAAATTGATTTTTTGGTCAGAAGTTGATCTATTGGGTAAATGGGTTGGTCATTAGGTCAATGATTGACCATTTTGACCAAAGTTGACTTTTTGGTTGACATATTGGGTCAATGGGTCAAGGACTGACCATTTTGACCAAAGTTAACTTTTTGGCAAGAGATTTACTTATTGGGTCAATAATTGGTTATGAGGTCAAAAATTGATTATTTTGACCAAAATTGACTTTTTTGTCAATGTTGACCGTTTGTGTCCATAGGTTGGTCATTGAGTCAAGGTTTGACCACTTTAACCAAAGTTGACATTTTGGTAAGAGATTGACATATTGGGTAAAAAACTGGTCATTTGGTCAAAAATTGACTATTTTGACCAAAATTGACTTTTGGTCCAATGTTGACAGATTGTGTCAATGAGTTGGTCATTGGGTTAAGGATAGACCATTTTGACCAAAGTTGATTTTTTTGTCAAAAGTTGACTATTAGATCGATGGGTTAGTCATTAGGTCAAAAATTGACCATTTTGACCAAATCGACTTTTTGGTCAAAAGTTGACATATTTGGACCAGTCATTGGGTTAGAAATTGACCATTTTGACCAAAATTGACTTTTTGTCAAAAGTTGACCTGTTGGCTCAATGGGTGGTAATTAGTTCAAAAATTTATTATTTTAAACAAAATTGTCATTTTGGTCAAAAGTTGACCTATTGGATCAATGGGTTGGTCATTGGGTCAAGGATTGACCATTTTGACCAAATTTGACTTTTTGGTCAAAAGTTGACCTATTGGGTCAATGAGTTGGTTATTTGGTCAAGGATTAAACTTTTTGACCAAAGTTAACCTTTTGATCAAAAGTTGATTTTTTGGTCAATGTAATGGTCATTAGGTCAAAAGTTGACTATCTTGACCAAAATTGACTTTTCGGTCAAAAGTTGACATATTTAGTCAATGAGTTTGTCTTTGGGTCGAGGATTGACGGTTTTGACCAGGGTCAATGGGTTGATTATTGGGTCAAAAGTTGACTATTTTACTAAAATTGTCTTTGTTGTCTACAGTTGACCTATTGGGTCAATGGGGTGGTTATTAGGTTAAAAATAGACAATTTTGAACAAAATTTTTTTTTTAGACAAAAGTTGACCATTTGGGTCAATGGGTATTTCATTATATCAAGGATTGACCATTTTGACCAAAATTGACATTTTGGCAAAAGTTGACCCATTGGGTCAATGGGGTGGTCATTAGGTCAAAAATTGACTATTTTGACAAAGATTGACTTTTTGGTGAAAAGTTGACCTATTGCGCCATTGAGTTGGTTATTTGGCCAGAAATTGACCATTTTGACCAAACTTGACTTTTTGGTCAAAAGTCGACTTATCATCTTAATGGGTGGTCATTATGTCAAGGTTTGACCATTATTATCAAAGCTGACTTTTTGGTCAAAAGTTGACCTGTTGGGTCAGTGGGTTGGTCAGTGGGTCAATGATTGACCATTTTGACCAAAGTTGACTTTTGATCAGTGATTGACTTATTGGGTCAATAATTAGTAATTAAGTCAAAAATTGACTATTTTAACTAAAATTGAATTTTTGGTCAAAAGTTGACCTATTGGGTCAACAGGTTGGTCATTAGGTTAGAAACTGACCATTTTGACCAAAGTTGACCTTTTAGTCAAAAGTAGACCTATTGGGTCAATGGGATGGTCATTCAGTCAAAAATTGAGTATTTTGACCAAAATTGACTTTTTGGTCAAAAATTGATCTATTGGGTCAATGGGTTTGTCAATGCCTTAAGGATTGACCATTTTGACCAAAGTTATTTTTTTTGTCAAAAGTTGAGTAATTGGGTAAATGGGTTGGTCATTGGATCGAAAATTGATCATTTTAACAAAAGTTGACATTTTGGTCAGAGATTAACTGATTGGGTCAACAATTGGTCAATAGGTCAAAAATTGACTATTTTGACCAAAATTGAATTTTTTGTCAAAGTTTGACCTATTGGGTCAATTTGTTGATCATTGGGTTAAGGATTGACCTTTTGACCAAAGTTGACTTTTTGGTTAAAAGTTGACCCAATGGGTTTATGGGTTAGTCGTTGGGTCAAAGATTGACCATTTTGACCAAAGTTGACTTTTTGGTAAGAGATTGACTTATTGGGTCAATAATTGGTCAATCGGTCAAAAATTAATTATTTTGACCAAAATTTAATTTTTTGTCAAAAGTTGACCCATTGTGTCCTTTGGGTGATCAATATGTTAGAAATTGACCATTTTAACAAAAGTTGACTTTTTGGTCAAAAGTTGACCTATTAGGTCAATGGAGTGGTTGTTAGGTTAAAAATTAACTATTTTGTCAAAAATTTACTTTTTTGTCAAAAGTTGAATAATTGGGTCAATGGGTATATCATTGTGTCAAGGATTGACCATTGTGACCAAAATTTACATTTTGGTCAAAAGTTGACGCGCTGGGTTTTTGGGGTGGTCATTAGGTCAAAAAATTGACTAATTTAACAAAAATTGCCTTTGCGGTCAAAAATTGACTTATTGGGTCAATAGGTTAGTCATTTGGTCAGGGATTGACCATTTTGACCAAAGTTGACTTTTTGGTTAAAAGTTAACCTATTGGGTCAATGGGTGGTCAGTGGCTGAAGGATTGAATATTTTAAAGAATTGGTCATTAGGTCAAAAAATGACTATTTTGACCAAAATTAACATTTTGGTCAAAATTTGATTTATTGGGTTAATGGGTTGGGCATTGGGTCGAAAATTGACTATATTGACCAAAGTTGACTTTTTGGTCAAAAGTTGACCTATTGGGTCAATTGGGTGGTCATTATGTCAAAAATTGACAATTTTGACAAAAATTGAAATTTTGGTCAAATGTTGACGTATTGGGTCACTGAGTTGGTCATTATATCTAAAATTGACTATTTTGACCAAAATTGACTTTTTGGTCAAAAGTTGACCTATTTGGTCAATGGGTTAGTCACTCGGTCAAGGATTGATCATTTTGACCAAAGTTTACTTTTTGGTCAAAATTAGACATATTGGGTCAATGGGTTGGTCATTGGATCGAGTATTAACCATTTTGACCAAAAGTTGACTTTTATGTCTGAGATTAACTTTTTGGGTCAATAATTGGTATTTTGGTCAAAAATTAATTATTTTGACCAAAATTTACTTTTTGGTCAAAAATTGACCTATTGGGTCAAAGGGTTTGTCATTGGATCAAGGATTGACCATTTTGACCAAAGTTGACTTTCTGGTCCAAGATTGTGACTGGGTGAATAATTGGTCATTAGGTCAAAAATTGACTGTTTTAACCAAAATTAAATTTTTGGTCAAAAGTTGACCCATTGGGTCTATGGGGTAGTCATTAGGTCAGAAATTGACCTTTTTGAGCAAAGCTGACTTTTTAGTGAAAAGTTGAAATATTGGGTCAATGGGGTAGTCATTATGTCAAAAATTGACTATATTAACCAAAACTGACTTTTTTTAAAAAAGTTGTCCTATTGTGTCAATGAGTTGGTCATTGTGTTAAGGTTTAACTATTTTGACTAAAGTTCACTTTTTCGTCAAAAGTTCACCTATTGGATGAATTGGTTGATCATTGGGTTAAGGATTGACCATTTTGACTAAAGTTGACTTTTTGGTCAGAGATTGACTTATTGGGTCAATATTTGGTCATTATGTCAAAGATTGATTATTTTGGTCAAAAGTTGACCTATTGGGTCAATGGGTTTGTTCGTTCAAGGATTGACCATTTTGACAAAAGTTGACTTTTCGGTCAAAAGTTGACCTATTGAGTTAATGTGTTGGTCATTGGGTCAGAAATTGACCATTTTAACCAAACTTGAATTTTTTGTTAAAAGTTGTCCTATTGGGTTAATGGGTGGTCATAAGGTTAAGAATTTACAATTTTTACCAAAATTAACTTTGTGGTCAAAAGTTGACCTATTGGGTTGGTCATTGGGTTAAGAACGATCATTTTGACCAAAGTTGACATTTTGGTCAAAAGTTGACCTATTAGATTAATGGGTTGGTCATTCAGTAAAAGATTGAAAATTTCGACCAAAGTTGACTTTTTGGCCATATATTGACTTAATGGGTCAATAATTGGTCATTCAGTCGAAAACTAATTATTTTGACCAAAATTTAATTTTTTGTCATAAGTTGACCCATTGGGTCCTTTGGGTGGTCAATATGTTAGAAATTGACCATTTAGACCAAAGTTGACTTTTTGTCAAAATTGACCCATTGGGTCAATAGGTTATTGGATCAGAAATTGACAATTTTGATTTACCTATTAGGCCAATGGGGTGGTCATTAGGTAAAAAATTGACTATTTTGACCAAACTTGACTTTGGTTAAAAGATGACCTATTGAGTCAATGGGTTGTTCATTGGGTCAAGGATTGACCATTTTGACCAAAGTTGACTTCTTGGTCAATAGTTGACCTATTGGGTCAATGTGTTGGTTATTGGGTCAAGGTTTGACCATTTTGACCAAAGTTGACATTTTGGTCAAAACTTAACCTATTTAGTAAATGGTTTGGTCATTGGGTCAACAATTGAAGATTTTGACCAGGTTCACTAGGGTGGTTATTGGGTCAGAAATTGACCATTTTAACTAAAGATGACTTTTTGGTCAAAAGTTGTCCTATTGGGTCAATGAGGTGGTTGTTATGTTAAAAATTGACTATTTTGACCAAAATTTACTTTTTTGTCGAAAGTTAACCAATTGGGTCATTGGGTATGTCATTGTATCAATGATTGGTCATTTTGACCAAAATTGACATTTTGACCAATATTGACATTTTGGTCAAAAGCTGACCCATTGATCGTCAATGCGGTGGTCATTAGGTCAAAAATTGACTATTTTGACAAAAATTATCTTTTTGGTCAAGAGTTGACCTATTGGGTCAATGAGATGGTCCTTAGGTAAAAAATTGATTATTTTGACCAAAATTGCCTTTTTGCTCAAAAGTTGATGTATTGGGTCAATGGGTTAGTCATTGGGTCAAGGATTGATCATTTTGAGCAAAGTTGATTTTTTTGTCAAAAGTTGACGAATTGGGTCAATTGCTTGGTCATTGGGCAAGGATTGACCATTTTGACGAAAGTTGACTTTTTGGTCAGAGATTGACTGATTGGGTCTATAATTGGATAATTGGTCAAAAAATGACTATTTTGACAAAAATTGAATTTTTGGTCAAAAGTTGACCAATTGAGTCTACGGGTTGGTCATTGGGCCAAGGATTGACCATTTTGACCAAAGTTGACTTTTTGGTCAAAAGTTGACCCATTTGGCCAATTGATTGGTCTTTGGGTAAAAAATTAACCATTTTGTCCAAAGTTGACTTTTTGTAAGAGATTGACTTATTGGGTCAATAATTGGTCATTAGGTCAAAAATTAACTATTTTGAACAAAATTGACTTTTTGGTCAAAGTTGACCTTTTGAGTCAATGGGTTGGTCATTATGTTAACCAAAATTGGCCATTTTAACCAAAGTTGACCTTTCGTTAAATAGGTTGGCCATTGGGTTAGAAATTGATCATTTTGACCAAATCGACTTTTTGGTCAAAAGTTGACATATTGGGTCAATTGGTTAGTCTTTGGATCAGAAATTGACCAATTTGACCCAAATTGACTTTTCGGTCAAAAGTTGACCTATTGGGTTTTTGGGTGGTCATTATATCAAAAATTGACAATTTTGACCGAAATTGACTTTTTAGTCAAAAATTGACCTATTGGGTCAATGGGTTTGTCATTGGGACAAGGATTGACCATTAGGACCAATGTTGATTTTTTTTCAAAAGTTGACTAATTGGGAAAATGGGTTGTCATTAGGTCAAAAATTGATCATTTTGACCAAAGTTGACCTTTTGGTCAGAGATTGACTGATTGGGTCACTAATTGGTCAATAAGTCAAAAATTGATTATTTTGACCAGAATTGAATTTTTGGTCAAAAGTTGACCCAGTGGGTCTATATGTTTGTCGTTGGGTCAATGATTAACCATTTTGACCAAAGTTGACTTTTTGGTAAGAGATTGACTTATTCGGTCAATAAGTGGTCATTAGGTCAAAATTGATTATTTTGACGAAAATTGACATTTTGGCCAAACGTTGACCTATCAATGAGTTGGTTATTGGGTCAAGGATTAACCATTTTGATCGAAGTTGACTTTTTGGTCAAAAGTTCACCTATTTAGTACATGAGATAGTCATTTGGTCAAGGATATTTTAACCAAAATTGTCTTTTTGGTTAAAAGCTGACCTATTTAGTCAATGGGATAGTCATTTGGTCAAGGATTGACGATTTTGACCAAAGTTATCTTTTTGGTCAAAAGTTGACCAATTGGGTCAATGGGTTGGTTATTGGGTCATAAATTGACCATTTTAATAAAAGTTGACTTTTTTGTCAAAAGTTGACCTACTGAGTCAATGGGGTGGTTGTTAGGTTCAAAATTGACTATTTTCTCCAAAATTTACTTTTTTTGTCAAAAGTTGACAAATTGGGTCAATAGGTCTGTCATTGTATCAAGGATTGATTATTTTGACTAAAATTGACATTTTGGTCAAAAGTTGACCCATTGGGTCAATGGGGTGGTCATTAGGTCAATAATTGACTATTTTGACCACAATTGTCTTTTTGGTCAAAAGTTAACCTATTGGGACAATGGGTTAGTCATTTGGTCAAGGATTAACCATTCTGACCAAAGTTGACTTTTTGGTAAAAAGTTAATGTATTGAGTCAATGGGTTGTTCATTGGGTCAAGGATTGACCATTTTGAATAAATTTGACTTATTGATCAGAGACTGACTTATTGGGTCAATAATTGCTCATTAGGTAAAAAATTGACTATTTTGACCAAAATTGACTTTTTGGTTAAAAGTTGACATATTGGTCAAGCGGTTGATCATTGGGTCAGAAATTGACCATTTTGACCAAAGTTGACTTTTTAGTCAAAAGTTGACCTTTTAGGTTAATTGGGTGGTAATTAAGTCAAAAATTGACAATTTTGACCAAATTTGACTTTTAGGTCAAAAGTTGACATATTGGGTCAATGAATTGGTCATTATGTCACAAATTGACTATTTTGACCAAAATTGACATTTTGGTCAGAAGTTCACCTATTGGGTCATTGGGTCAAAGATTAATCATTTTGACCATAGTTGACTTTTTGGTCAAAAGTAGATATTTTGGGTCAATGGGTTGGTCATTGGGTCAAGGATTAACCATTTTGACTAAAGTTGACTTTTTAGTCAAAGATTGTCTTACTGAGTCAATAATTGGTCATTAGGTCAAAAATTGACTATTTTGACAAAAATTGAATTTTTTGTTAAAAGTTGACCCTTTGGTTCAATGGGATAGTCATTGGGTCAGAAATTGACCATTTTGACTTAAGTTGACTTTTTGTTCAAAAAGTTCACATTTTGGGTCAGTAGGTGGTCTTTAGGTCAAAAATTTATTATTTTGACCAAAATTGACTTTTGGCTCAAAAGTTGACCTATTGGGTCAAGGATTGGCCATTTTGACCAAAATTGACTTTTTGATCAATTATTGACTAATTGGGTCAATAATTTGTCATTTATTCAAAAATTAAATATTTTGACAAAATTGACTTTTTGGTCAAAAGTTGACCTATTAGGTCAATTGGTTTGTCATTGGGTCACAAATTGAACATTTTAACGAAAGTTGGCTTTTTGGTTAGAGATTTGCTTACTAAGTCAAAAATTGGTCATTAGGTCAAAAATTGACTATATTGATCAAAATTGTCTTTTTGGTCAAAAGTTGACCTATTGGGTCAATGGGTTGGTCATTGTGTAAAGTTTGACTATTTTAACTAAAGTTCACTTTTTGGTCAAAAGTTGACATATTGGGTCAATAGGTTGGTCATTGGGTCAAGGATTTACCGTTTTGACCAAAGTTGATTTTTTGTCAAAAGTTGATATATTGGATCAATAAGTGATAATTAGGTCAAAAATGGACTATTTTGGCCAAAATTGACTATTTTGGCCAAAATTGACTTTTGGTCAGAAGTCGATCTATTGGGTCAGTAGGTTGGTCATTCGATTAAGGATTTACCATTTTAACAAAAGTTGACCTTTTTGTCAGAGATTGACTTTTTGGGTTAATAATTGGTCATTATGTCAAAATTTGACTATTTTAGTCAAAAAATGACCTATTTGGTCTATGGGTTGACCATTTTGACCAATGTTGACTTTTTGGTTAAAAGTTGACTTATTGGGTTAATTGGTTTGTCATTGGGTCAGAAATTAACCATTGTAAGCAAACTTAATTTTTTGGTCAAAATTTGACTTATTAGGTTAATAGGGTGGTTATTAGGTCAAAAATTGATATTTTTGATTAAAATTAACTTTTAGTCTAAAGTTGACCTATAGGGTCAATGGGTTGGTCATTATGTCAGAAATTGATCAATGGGCCAACTTTTTTTTATCAAAATTAACTTTTCGACCAAAGGTTGACTTTTTGGTCAAAAGTTGACTATTTTGACTAAAATTGAATTTTCGATCAAAAGTTGACCTATTGGGTCAACAGGGTGGATATTGGATTAGAAATTGACCATTTTGACAAAAGTTGACTTTTTAGTCAAAAATTGACCTATTGGGTTAATGGGATGGTCATTTTGTAAAAAAATTGAGTATTTTGACCAAAATCAACTATTTGGTCAAAAATTGATCTATTGGGTCAATGGGTTTTTTAATGGGTCAAGGATTGACCATTTTGTCCAAAGTTGATTTTTTGGTCAAAAGTTGACTAATTGGGTAAATGGGTTGGTCATTGGGTCGAAAATTGATCATTTTAACCAAAGTTTACTTTTGTCAGAAATTGACTGATTAGGTCAATAATTGGTCAATATGTCAAAAATTGACAATTTTGACCAAAATTGAATTTTTTGTCAACGTTTGACCATTTGAGTCAATTTGTTGATCATTGGGTCAAGGATTGATTATTTTGAACAAATTTGATTTTTTGGTCAAAAGTTGACCCAATGGGTGTATGGGTTGGTTGCTGGGTCAAAGATTGACAACTTTGACGAAAGTTGACTTTTTAGTAAGCGATTGACTTTTTGGGTCAATAATTGGTCATTCGGTCAAAAATTAATTATTTTGACCAAAATTTACTTTTTTGTCAAAAGTTGACCCATTGGGTCCTTTGGGTGGTCAATATGTTAAAAATTATCCATTTTAACTAAAGTTGACTTTTTGGTCAAAAGTTGACCTATTGGGTCAATGGGGTGGTTGTCAGGTTAAAAATTGACTATTTTGACAAAAATTTACTTTTTCTTCAAAAGTTGACCAATTGGGTCAATGGGTATATCACTGTGTCAAGGATTGAACATTTTGACTAAAATGTAAATTTTGGTCAAAAGTTAACCCGTTGGGTCAATGGGGTGGTCATTAGGTCAAAAATGGACTCTTTTGACAAAAAATACCTTTTTGGTCAAATATTGACCTATTGGGTCAATAGGTTGGTCATTTCGTCAAGGATTGAAAATTCTGACAAAAGTTGACTTTTTAGTAAATGTTAACCTATTTGGTCAATGAGTTGGTTAGCGGGTGAAGGATTGTATATTTTAAATAATTGGTCATTAGGTCAAAAATTGACTATTTTGACCAAAATTAACTTTTTGGTCAAAAGTTAATCTATTGGGTCAATGGGTTGGGCATTGGGTCAGAAATTGACCATATTGACCAAAGTTGACTTTTCGGTCAAAAGTTGACCTATTGGGTCAATTGAGGTCATTATGTTAAAAATTGACAATTTTGAAAAAAATTGACTTTTTGGTCAAAAGTTGACTTATAGGGTCACTGAGTTGGTCATTATATCAAAGATTGACTATTTTGACCAAAATTGACTTTTTTGTCAAAAGTTGACCTATTGGGTTAATGAGTTGGTCATTATATCAAAAATTGACTATTTTGACCAAAATTGACATTTTGGTCAAAAGTTGACCTATTGAGTCAATGGGTTGGTCACTGGGTCAAGGATTGATCATTTTGACCAAAGTTGACTTTTTGGTCAAAATTTGACATATTGGGTCAATGGGTTGGTCATTGGATCGATGATTAACCATTTTGACCAAATGTTGACTTTTATGTCAGAGATTGACTTAATGGGTCAAACATTGGTCATTTGGTCAAAAATTAACTATTTTGACCAAAATTAACTTTTTGGTCAAAAGTTGACCTACTGGGTCAATGGGTTCGTCATTGGATAAATGATTGACCATTTTGACCAAAGTTGAATTTTTGGTCAGAGATTGACTGACAGGGTGGATAATTGGTCATTAGGTCAAAAATTGACTGTTTTGACCAAAATTGAATTTTTTTGTCAAAAGTTGACCCATTGGATCAATGGGGTAGTCATTGGGTTAGAAATTGACCATTTTGACCAAAGCTAACTTTTTGGTAAAAAGTTGACATATTGGGTCAATGGGGTGGTCATTATGTCAAAATTTAACTATATTAATGAAAACAGACTTTTTTGTAAATAGTTGATCTATTGTGTCAATGGGTTGGTCATTGTGTTAAGGTTTGACTATTTTGACTATTTACTTTTTTGTCAAAAGCTGACCTATTGGATTAATTGGTTGGTCAATGGGTCAAGGATTGTCCATTTTGACCAAAGTTGACTTTTTGGTCAAAGATTGACTTATTAGGTCTATATTTGGTCATTATGTCCAAGATTGATTATTTTGGTCAAAAGTTGACCTATTGGGTCAATGGGTTTGTCATTGGGTCAAGGATTGACCATTTTGACCAAAGTTTACTTTTTGGTCAAAATTTGACATATTGGATCAATTGGTTGGTCATTGGATCGATGATTAACCATTTTGACCAAATATTGACTTTTATATCAGAGATTGACTTATTGGGTCAATAATTGGTAATTTGGTCAAAAATAACTATTTTGACCAAAATTAACTTTTTGGTCAAAAGTTGACCTACTCGGTCAATGGGTTCGTCATTGGATCAAGGATTGACCATTTTGACCAAATTTGACATTTTGGTCAAACATTGACTGATTGGGTGGATAATTGGTCATTTGGTCAAAAATTGACTGTTTTGACCAAAATTAAATTTTTGGTCAAAAGTTGACCCATTGGGTTAATGGGATAGTCATTGGGTCAGAAATTGACCATTTTGATCAAAGCTGACTTTTTAGTAAAAAGTTGACATATTGGGTCAATGGGGTGGTCATTATGTCAAAAATTGACTATATTGACAAAAACTGACTTTTTTGTAAAAAGTTGATCTATTGTGTCAATGGGTTGGTCATTGTGTTAAGGTTTGACTATTTTGACTAAAGTTTACTATTTTGTCAAAAGTTGACCTATTGGGTGAATTGGTTGGTCATTGGGTCAAGGATTGACCATTTTGACCAAAGTTTACTTTTTGGTCAGAGATTGACTTATTGGGTCTATATTTGGTCATTATGTCCAAGATTGATTATTTTGGTCAAAAATTGACCTATTGGGTCAATGAGTTTGTCATAGGGTCAAGGATTGACCACTTTGACCAAAGTTGACGTTTTGGTTAAAAGTTGTCCTATTGAGTTAACGTGTTGGTCATTGGGTTAGAAATTGACCATTTTAACCAAACTTGAATTTTTGGTTAAAAGTTGACCTATTGGGTTAATGGGGTTGTCATAAGGTTAAGAATTGACAATTTTTACCAAAATTAACTTTGTGGTCAAAAGTTAACCTATTGGGTTGGTCATTGGGTAAAGGACGATCATTTTGACCAAAGTTGACTTTTTGGTCAAAAGTTGACCTATCGGATCAATGAGTTGGTCTTTCAGTAAAAGATTGAAAATTTCGATCAAAGTTGACTTTGTGGCTAGAGATTGACTTATTAGGTCAATAATTGGTCATTCAGTCAAAAACTAATTATTTTGACCAAAATTTATTTTTTTGTCAAAAGCTGACCCATTGGGTGGTCAATATGTTAGAAATTGACTATTTTGGCCAAAGTTGACTTTTTGTCAAAATTTGACCTATTAGGTCAATGGGTTGGTCATTGGGTCAGAAATTGATAATTTTGATTTACCTATTGGGCTAATGGGGTGGTCATTAGGTAAAAAATTGACTATTTTGACCAAACTTGACTTTGGTCAAAAGATGACATATTGAGTCAGTGGGTTGTTCATTGGGTCAAGGATTGACCATTTTGACCAAAGTTGAGTTTTTGGTCAATAGTTAACCTATTGGGTCAATGTACTGGTTATTGGGTCAAGGATTGACCATTTTGACCAAGTTGACATTTTGGTCAAAAGTTAACCTTATTTGTCAATGGTTTAGTGATTGGGTCAACAATTGAAGATTTTAACTAGGTTCACTGGGGTGGTTATTGGGTAAGAAATTGACCATTTTAACTAAAGATGACTTTTTGGTCAAAAGTTGTCCTACTGGGTCAATGAGGTGGTTGTTATGTTAAAATTGATTATTTTGACCAAAATATACTTTTTTGTCGAAAGTTGACCGATTGGGTCAATGGGTATGTCATTGAATCAATGATTCTCCATTTTGACCAAAATTGACATTTTGGTCAAAAGTTGACCCATCGGGTCAATGGGGTGGTCATTAGGTTAAAAATTGACTATTTTGACCAAAATTATTCTTTTGGTCAAAAGTTGACCTATTGGGCCAATGGGATGGTCCTTAGGAAAAAAATTGATTATTTTGACCAAAATTGCCTTTTTGCTCAAAAGTTGATGTATTGGGTCAATGAGTTGGTCATTGGGTCAAGGATTGATCATTTTGACCAAAGTTGATTTTTTGGTCAAAAGTTGACCAATTGGGTCAATTGCTTGGTCATTGGGCAACGATTGACCATTTTGACCAAAATTAATTTTTTGTTCAGAGATTGACTGATTGGATCTATAATTGGTAATAGGTCAAAAATTGATTATTTTGACTAAAATTAAATTTTTGGTCAAAAGTTGACTTATTAAGTCAATGGGTTAGTCATTGGGCCAAGGATTGACCATTTTGACCAAAGTTGACTTTCTGGTCAAAAGTTGACCAATTTGGTCAATGGGTTGGTATTTGGGTCAAAGATTGACAATTTTGTTCAAAGTTGACTTTTTGTACGAGATTGACTTATTGGGTCAATAATTGGTCCTTAGGTCAAAAATTAACTATTTTGACCAAAATTGACTTTTTGGTCAAAAGTTGACCTATTGAGTCAATGGGTTGGTCATTATGTTGACCAAAATTGGCCATTTTAACCAAAGTTGAGCTTTTGGACAAAAGTTGATCGATTAGGTCAATAGGTTGGTCATTGGGTAAGAAATTGATCATTTTAACCAAATCGACTTTTCGGTCAAAAGCTGACATATTGGATCAATAGGCTGGTCATTGAATCAGAAATTGACCATTTTGACCAAATTTGACTTTTCGGTCAAAAGTTGACCTATTGGGTCAATGGGTGCTCATTAGGTCAAAAATTGACTATATTGACCAAAATTGACTTTTTAGTCAAAATTTGACCTACTGGGTCAATGGGTTCATCATTGGGTCAAGGATTGACCATTTTGACCAATGTTGATTTTTTTGTTAAAAGTTGACTAATTGGGAAAATGGGTTGTCATTAGGTCAAAAATTGATCATTTTGACCAACGTTGACTTTTTGGTCAGAGATTGACTGATTGGGTCAATAATTGGTCAATAGGTCCAAAATCGACTATTATGACCAAAATTAAATTTTTGGTCAAAATTTGATCTATTGGGTCAATGGGTTGGTCATTGGCTCAAGGATTGGCCATTTTGACCAAAGTTGACTTTTTGGTCAAAAGTTGACCCAATGGGTCTATACGTTTGTCTTTGGGTTAATGATTGACCATTTTGACCAAAGTTAACTTTTTGGAAAGAGATTGACTTATTGGGTCAATAAGTGGTCATTAGGTCAAAATTGACTATTTTGACCAAAATTGACATTTTGGCCAAAAATTGACCTATTAAGTGAATGAGTTGGCTATTGAGTCAAGGATTAACCATTTTGATTGAAGTTGAATTTTTTGTCAAAAGTTCATCTATTTAGTCAATGGGATAGTCATTTGGTCAAAAATTGTCTATTTTCACCAAAAATAACTTTTTGGTTAAAAGTTGACATATTTAGTCAATGGGATATTCACTAGGTCAAGGATTGATGATTTTGACCAAAGTTGTCTTTTTTGTCAAAAGTTGACCTATTGGATCAATGGTTTGGTTATTGGGTCATAAATTGACCATTTTAACTATAGTTGGCTTTTGTTCAAAACTTGACCTACTGAGTCAAACGGGTGGTTGTTAGGATAAAAAATGGTTATTTTGTCCAAAATTTACTTTTTGTCAAAAGTTGACAAATTGGGTCGATGGGTTACGTCATTGTATCGAAGATTGATCATTTTGATCAAAATTGACATTTTAGTCGAAAGGTGACTGCATTAGATTCGATGGGGTAGTCATTAGGTCGAAAATTGACAATTTTGACCAAAATTGTCTTTTTGTCGAAAGTTGACATATTAGGTCGATTGGTTGGTCATTTGGTCGAGATTGACCATTACGACCAGAAAGTTGACTTTTGGTAAAAAGTTAACGTATTAGATTGATGGGTTGGTCATTAGGTCGAGGATTGATCTATTTTGAACAAAGTTGACTTATTGATCAGAGACTAACTTATTGGGTCAATAATTGCTCATTTGGTCAAAAATTGACTATTTTGACCAAAATTGACTTTTTGGTGAAAAGTTGACATATTGGGTCAAGGGGTTGATCATTGGGTTAGAAATTGACCATTTTGACCAAAGTTGACTTTTAGGTCAAAAGTTGACCTATTGGGTCAATTGGGTAGTCATTACGTCGAAAATTGACAAATTTGACCTAAATTGACTTTTTGGTCAAAAGTTGACATATTGGGTCAATGAGTTGGTCATTATGTCAAAAATTTACTGTTTTGAACAAAATTGAGATTTTGGTCAAAAGTTGACCTATTGGGTCATTAGGCCAAAGATTGTCCATTTTGACCATAGTTGTCTTTTTGGTCAAAAGTTGACCTATTGGATCGATTGGTTGGTCATTGGGTTAAGGATTAACTATTTTGATTGAAGTTGAATTTTTTGTCAGAGATTGATTCTTGCGGATCGATAATTGGTCATCGAATCGAAAATTGACTATTTTGACCAAAATTGAATTTTTTTTTAAAAGTTGACCCATTGGGTCAGAAATTGACCATTTTGACCAAAGTAGAATTTTTGTTCGAAAGTTCACATATTGGGTCAATGGGTTGTCTTTAGGTCAAAAGTTGATTATTTTGACCAAAATTGACTTTTGGCTCAAAAGTTGACCTATTAGGTCAAAGGGTTTGTCATTGGGTCAAGGATTGACCATTTTGACCAAAGTTGAGTTTTTGATCAAATATTGACTAATTGGGTCAATAATTGATCTTTAATTCAAAAATGAAATATTTTGACAAAACTGACTTTCTGGTCAAAAGTTGACCTATTAGGTCAATTGGTTTGTCATTTGGTCACAAATTGAAGATTTTGACCAAAGTTGACTTTTTGGTCAGAGATTTGCTTCTTAAGTAAAAAATTGGTCATTAGTTCAAAAATTGATTATATGGGTCAATGGGTCAATGAGATGGGTCAAAAGTTGACCTATTGGGTCAATGAGATGGACATTGGGTCAGAAATTGACCATTTTGGCCAAATTGACATTTTGTCAAAAGTTAACATACTGGGTCAATGGGTTGGTCATTGTGTCAAGGTTTGACTATTTTGAGTAAAGTTCACGTTTTGATCGACGATTGACTGTTGGGTCGATGGGTTGGTCATTGGGTCAAGGATTTACCATTTTGACCAAAGTTGATTTTTTGGTCAAAAGTTGACATATTAGATCATTAAGTGATAATTAGGTCAAAAATTGACTATTTTGGCCAAAATTGACTTTTTAGTTAGAAGTCGATCTAGTAGGTCAGCAGGTTGGTCATTCGATTAAGGACTTACCATTTTGACATAAGTTGACCTTTTGGTGAGAGATTGACTTTTTGGGTCAATAATTGGTCATTATGTCAAAATTTGACTATTTTGGTCAAAAGATGACTTATTGGGTTTTTGGGTTGATCATTGGGTCTAGGATTGACCATTTTGACAAATGTTGACTTTTTGGTTAAAAGTTGACTTATTGGGTTAATAGGTTGGTCATTGGGTCAGAAATTAACCATTGTAAGCAAACTTGATTTTTTGGTCAAAAATTGACCTATTGGGTTAATGGGGTGGTTATTAGGTCAAAAATTGATAATTTTGAACAAAATTAACTTTTGGTCAAAAGTTGACCTATCGGGTCAATGGGTTGGTCATTATGTCAGAAATTGTTTAATGGGTTAACTTTTTGATCAAAATAAACTTTTCGACCAAAGTTGACTTTTTTGTCAGAGATTGACTTATTGGGTCAATAATTGGTCATTCGGTCAAAAATTGATTTTTTTTAACCAAAATTTATTTTTTTGGGGTCAAAAGTTGACCTTTTGGGTCAATTAGGTGGTCATTATGTCAGAAATTGAACATTTTGACCAAAGTTGACTTTTAGTCAAAAGTTGACCTATAGGGTCAATGGGTTGGTCATTGGGTCAGAAATTGACATTTTTGACCAAACTTGACTTTTTTGTCAAAAGTTGACCTATTGGATCAATGGGGTGGTCATTTGGTAAAAAATTGACTTTTTGACCAAAATTGACTTTTTAATCAAAAGTTGACCTATTGGGTCAATGGGTTGTTCATTGGGTTAAGGATTGACCATTTTGACCAAAGTTGACTTTTTGGTCATTAGGTGAGAAATTAACAATTTTTATCAAAGTTGCCTTCTTTGTCAAAAGTTCATTTATTTGGTCAATGGGAGGGTCATTAGGTCAAACATTGACTATTTTGACCAAAATTTACTTTTTGGTCAAAAGTTGACTTATTGATTCAATAGGTTGGTCCTTGGTTCGAGGATTGACCATTTTGACCAACATTTTCTCTTTGGTCAAAAGGTGACCTATTGAGTCAATGGGTTGTTCATTGGGTCAGAAATTAACCTTTTTGATCAAATCAATTTTTTGGTTAAAAGTTGACATATTGGGTCAATGGGTTGGTCATTAGGTCAGAAATTGAACATTTTGACCAAAATTGACTTATTGGTCAAAAGTTGATCTATTGGGTTAATGGGAGGTCATTGGGTGAAATTGATCTATTTGGACTAAAATTGACTTTTTGGTCGAAAGTTAACTGTTGGTTCGATGGGTTGGTCTTTAGGTCAGGATTCGCCATTTTGACCAAAGTTGACTTTTGATCGAAAGTTGACTTATTGGATTAATGGGTTGTTTATTGAGTCGAGGATTATCAGATTTGATAACGAGTTAACTTTTTGGTCATTGTGTCAGAAATTTACCATTTTGGCCAAAGTTGACTTTTTGTCAAAAGTTGACCAATTGGGTCAATGGGTATGACATTGTGTCAAGGATTAACCATTTTGACCAAAGTTGACATTTTGGTCAAAAGTTGACACATTGGGTCAATGGGTGGTCATTAGGTCAAAAATTGACTATTTTGACCAAAATTGACTATTCGTGCAATGGGTTGGTCATTAGGTTAAGGTTTGACCATTTTTACCAAAGTTGACCTATTTGGTCATTGGGTAGGTCATTGGGTCATTAACTTTTTAGTCAAAAGTTAACCTATTGGGTCAATGGGTTGGTCAATGGGTCAAGGATTGACCACTTTGACCAAAGTTGACTTTTTAGTCAAAAGTTGACTTATTGGGTTAATGAGTTTGTTATTGGGTCAAGGATTAACTATTTCGACCAAAGTTGACTTTTTGGTCATTGAGTCAGAAATTAATCATTTTGACTAAAGTTGACTTTTTTGTCAGAAGCTCTTCTATTTAGTCAATGAGGTGGTTATTTGGTCAAAAATGATTATTTTGACCAAAATTGACTTTTTGGTCAAAAGTTGACCTCTTTAGTCAAACGGTTGGTAATTGGGTCAAGAATTGACGATTTTGAAAATTGTTGTCTTTTGGTTAAAACTTGACCTATTGTGTCAATGGGGTGGTTGTAAGGTTAAAAATTAACTATTTGACAAAAATTTACTTTTTTGTCAAAAGTTGATCGATTTGGTCAATGGTTATGTCAGTGTTTCAAGGATTGACCATTTTGACCAAAATTGATATTTTGGTCAAAAGTTGACCCATTGGGTCAATGGGATGGTCATCACGTCAAAAGTTGACTATTTTGACCAATATTATCTTTTTGGTCAAAGGTTGACCTATTGGGTCAATGGGTTGGTCATTGGTCAGGTATTGACCATTCTGACCAAAGTTGACTTTTTGGTAAAAAGTTAACCTATTGGGTCAATGAGTTGGTCTTGGGTCAAAGATTGACCATTTTGAACAAAGTTGACTTTTTTGGCGGAGATTGACTTTTTGGTTAAATGTTGACATATTGGGTCAATGAGTTGGTCATTGGGTCAGAAATTGACCATTTTGACAAAAACTAACTTTTTCGTTAAAAGTTGACCTATTGGGTCAATTGGGATGTCATTATGTTAAAAGTTAACAATTTTGACCAAAATTGACTTTTTGGTCAAAAGTTGACTTATTTGGTCAATGAGTTGGTCATTATGTCAAAAATTAACTATTTTGACCAAAATTAACTTTTTAGTCAAAAGTTGACCAATTGGGTCATTAGGTCAAAGATTGACCATTTTTACCATAGTTGACTTTTTGGTCAAAAGTTGACTTATTGGGGCAATGGGTTGGTCATTGGGTCAAGGATTGACCATTTTGACCAAAGTTGCCTATTTGGTCAGAGATTGACTTACTGGGCCAATAATTGGTCATTAGGTTAAAAATTGACTTTATTGACTAAAATAGAATTTTTTGTTAAAAGTTGACCCATTGGGTCAAAGGGGTGGTCATTGAGTTAGAAATTAACCAGTTTGACCAGATTTAACTTTTTTGGTCAAAACTTGACATATTGGGTCAATGGGGTAGTCATTAGGTCAAAAATTAACTATATTGACCAAAAATGACTTTTTGGTCGAAAGTTAACCAATTGTGTCGATGGGTTGGTCATTGTGTCGAGGATTGACTATTTTGACTAAAGTCCACTTTTGGTCGAATGTTGACTGTTGGGTCGATGGGTTGGTCTTTGGGTCAAGGATTGACCATTTTTACCAAATTTGACTTTTTGGTCAGATATTAACTTATTGGATCAATAATTGGTCATTATGTCAAAACTTAAGTTTTTCGTCAGAAGTTAACTTAATTGGTCAATGGGTTGGTTATTGGGTCAAAGATGTCACCAAAGTTGATTTTTTGGCAAAAGTTGACATATTGGGTCAATGGGTTGGTCATTGAGTAAAAGATTGACAATATCGACTAAAGTTCACTTTTTGCCCAGATATTGACTTATTAGGTCAATAATTGGTCATTCGGTCAACAATTGATTATTTTGACCAAAATTTAGTTTTGGTCGAAAGTTCGGCCGTTGGATCGATTGGGTGGTCTTATGTAAGAAATTGTCCATTTTGATCAAAGTTGACTTTTCGAAAGTTGACTATTGGATTAATAGGTGTGGTCATTGGTTCGAAATTGACAATTTTGACCAAAATTGTCTTTTGGTCGAAAGTTGACCTATTGGGCTAAAGGTTTGTTCATTGGAGTCGAAGGATTGACCATTTTGACGAGTTGACTTTTTGGTCGAAATTTGACCTATATGGTCGATGAGTTCGTAATTAGGTTGAAGAATTGACCGTTTGGACCAAAGATGACTTTTTTTTTATCAAAAGTTGACCTCCTGGGTCAATGGGTTGGTCATGGGGTCAAAAATTGACCATTTTGACAAAGTTGACTTTTTGATCAAAAGTTCACCTTTTGGGTAAATGGGTTGGTCATTGGGTCAAAAATTGACCATTTTGACCAAAGTTGACTTTCTGGTCAAAATTTGACCTATTGGGTCAATGAGTGGTCATTAGGTTAAAATTTGACTAATTTGACCACAATTGACTTTTTGGTCAAAAGTTGACCTATTGGGTCAAAGTTTTTTCATTAGTTCAAGGATTTACCGTTTTGACTAAAGTTGACTTTTTTTCAAACATTATCTTATTGGGTCAATAATTGGTCATTAATTCAAAAATTGATGATTTTTACCAAAATTGACTTTTTGGTCAAAAGTTGACCTTTTTAGTAAATGGGTTGGTCATTGGGTCAATGATTGACGATTTTGACAAAAGTTGTCTTTTTGGTCAAAAGTTGATCTATTGGGTCAATAGGTTAGTTATTGGGTCAGAAATTGACCATTTTAACTAAAGTTGATTTTTTGGTCGAAAGTTGACCTATTGGGTCAATGGGGATGATTGTTAGGTTAAAATTTGACTATTTTAACCAAAATTTACTTTTTTGTCAAAAGTTAACCAATTGGGTCAGTGGGTATGTCATTGTGTTAAGGATTGAACATTTTGACCAAATTTGACATTTTCGTCAAAAGTTGACCCATTAGGTCAATGGGTGGTCATTAGGTCAAAAATTGACTATTTTGACCAAAATTGACTATTTTGACCAAAATTGCCTTTTTGGTCAAAAGTTGACCTATTGGGTCAATGGGTTGGTCATTGGGTCAAGGTTTGACCATTTTGACCAAAGTTGACTTTTTGGTCAAAAGTTGACTTATTGGGTCAATGGGTTGGTCATTGGGTCAAGGATTGAACATTTTGACTAAAGTTGACTTTTTTGTCATAGATTGCCTTATTTGGTCAATAATTGGTCACTAGGTCAAAAATTGTCGATTTTGAACAAAATTAAATTTTTGGTCAAAAGTTGGCCCATTCGTTGAACTGGGTCGTCATAGGGTCAGAAATTGACCATTTGACCAAAGTTGACTTTTTTGTCAAAAGTTGACCTATCGGGTCAAAGGGTTAGTCATTGGGTCAAGAATTGACCATTTTGACCAATGTTGACTTTTTTTAGAGATTGACTTATTGGGTAAATAGTTGGTCATTAGGTCAAAGATTGACTATTTTGACAAAAATTGACTTTTTGTTCAAAATTTGAGTTATTTGGTCAGTGAGTTGGTCATTGAGTCAAGAAATGACCATTTTGGCCAAAGTTGACATTTTGCTCAAAAGATAACCTATTGGGTCAATTGGGTTATCATTATGTTAAAAATTGACAATTCTGACAAAAAATGAGTTTTTCGTCAAGAGTTAACCTATTGGGTCATGAGTTGGTTGTTATATTAAAAATTGACTATTTTAACCAAATTTAACTTTTTGGTCAAAAGTTGACCTATTGGGTCATTGGACCAAAAATTGACAATTTTGACTATAGTTGATTTTTTAGTCAAAAGTTGACCTATTGGGTTAATGGGTGGTCATTAGGTCAAAAATTGATTATTTTGACCAAAATTGACTTTTTGGTCAAAAGTTGACTTATTAGGTCAAAGGGTTTGTAATTGGGTCAAGGATTGACCATTTTGACCAAAGTTAACTTTTTGGTTAGAGATTGACTTATTGGGTTAATAATTGGTCATTAATTCAAAAATTAACTATTTTGATAAAATTGACTTTTTGGTCAAAAGTTGACCTATTAGGCCAATGGGTTGGTCATTGGGTCAAGAATTGATCATTTTGACCAAAGTTGACTTTTTCGTCAAATTTGACCTATTGGGTCAATGGGTGGTCATTAGGTCGCGAATTAACCATTTTGACCAAAGTTAACTTTTTGGTCTGAGATTCGCTTACTAAGTAGGTCAATAAACGGTCACAAGGTCAAAAATTGATAATTTCAACCAAAATTGACTTTAGGTCAAATATTGAATTATTGGGTCATTGGGTTAAGAATTTACTATTTTTACCAAAGTTGAGTTTTTTGTAACAAATTGACTTATTGGGTCAACAATTGGTCATTAGGTCAAAAATTGACTATTTTGACCAAAGTTGACTTTTTTGTCAAAGTTGACCAATAATTGGGACAAGGATTGACCATCTTGACCAAAGTTAACTTTTTGGTCAAAAGTTGACCTATTGGGTCAATGGTTTGGTCATTGGGTCAGAAATTGACAATTTTGACCAAATCGACTTTTTGGTCAAAAGTTGACAATTGCGTCAATGGGTTGGTCATTGGGTCAGAAATTGACCATTTTGACCAAAATTGACTTTTTGGTCAAAAGTTGTCCTATTGGATAAATGTGTGGTCATTAAATCAAAAATTGACTTTTTAGTCAAAAGTTGACCTATTAGGTTAATGGGTTTGTCATTGGGTCAAGGATTAACCATTTTGACCAAAGTTGACTTTTTGGTCAAAAGTTGACATATTGGGTCAATGAGTTGGTTATTGGATCAAGGATTGACTACTTTGACCGAAGTTAACTCTTTGGTCATTGGGTCAGAAATTAATTATTTTGATCAAAGTTGAGTTTTTTGTCAAAAGCTCTTCTATTTGGTCAATGGGATGGTTATTAGGTCAAAAATTGACTATTTTGACGAAAATTGACTTTTTGGTCAAAAGTTGACCTATTTAGTCAAACGGTTGGTCATTGCGTCAAGGATTGACGATTTTGAAAAAAGTTGTCTTTTGGTCAAAAGTTAACCTATTGGGTCAATGAGTTGCTAATAGGGTCAGATATTAACCATTTTAACTAAAGTTTACTTTTTTGTTAAAAGTTGACCTATTGGGTCAATGGGGTGGTTGTTAGGTTAAAAATTGACTATTTTGACCAAAATTTAAATTTTTGTCAAAAGTTGATCGATTGGGTCAATGGGTATGTCATTGTTTCAAGGATTGACCATTTTGACCAAAATTGACAATTTGGTCATAAGTTGACCCATTGGGTCAATGGGGTGGTCATTATGTCAAAAATTAACTTCATTGACCAAAATTATCTTTTTGGTCGAAGGCTGATTTATTGGTTCAATGGGTTGGTCATTTGGTCAAGTATTAACTAATCTGACAAAAGTTGACTTTTTGGTCAAAAGTTAACCTACTGGTTTAATGGGTTGGTCATTGGGTCAAGGATTGACCATTTTGAACAAAGTTGACTTTTTGGTCAGAGATTAACTTATTGGGTCTATAATTGGTCATTAGTTCAGAAATTGAAAATTTTGACCAAAATTGACTTTTTAATTAAATGTTGACCTATTGGGTCAATGGGTTGGTCATTGGGGTCAGAAATTTGACCATTTTGACCTAAACTGACTTTTTGGTCAAAAGTTGATATATTGTGTCAATTGGGTTTTCATTATGTTTAAAATTGTCAACTTTGACAAAAATATACTTTTTGGTCAAAATTTGACCTATTTGGTCAATGAGTTGGTCATTATGTTGAAAATTGACTATTTTGACCAAAATTAACTTTCTAGTCAAAAGTTAACCTATTGGGTCATTGCGTCAAAGATTGACCAATTTTATTAGAGTTGACTTTTTTTGTCAAAAGTTGTCATATTGGGGCAATGGGTTGGTCATTGGGTCAAGGATTAACCATTTTGACCAAAAATTGACTATTTTGAACAAAACTGACTTTTTTTGTCAAAAGTTGACATATTTAGTCAATTGGTTGGTCATTAGGTCAAGGATTGATGATTTTGAAAAAAGTTATCTTTTTGGTCAAAAGTTGACCTATTGTGTCATTGGGTTGGTCATTAGGTCAAGGATTGACCATTTCAACCAAAGTTGACCTACTGGGTCATTGTGACGGTCATTAGGTTAAAAATTGACTATTTGGCCAAAATTGAGTTTTTTGTCAAAAGTTTACCTATTGGGTCATTGGGTAGGTCATTCGGTCAATGACCATTTTGACTAGAGTTGAATTTTTGCTCAAAGATTGACTTATTGTGTCAATAATTGGTTATTAGGTCAAAAATTGACTATTTTGACCAAAGTTGGCTTTTTGGTCAAAAGTTGACCTATTGGGTCAATGGGTTGGTCATTTGGTTAAGGAGTGACCATTTCGACCAAGGTTAACTTTTTTGTCAGAAGTGAACCTATTGGGTCAATGGTTTGGTCATTGCGTCAGAAATTGAGCATTTTGACCAAAGTTATCTTTTTTGTTAGAAGTTGATCTATTAGGTCAATGGGGGGGTCATTAGGTCAAAAATTAACTATTTTGACCAAAATTGACATTTTGGCCAAAAGGTGACCTATTGGGTCAATGGGTTTGTCATTATGTTAAAAATTGACCATTTTGACAAAAGTTGACTTTTTGGTCAAAAGTTGAGCTATTTGGTCAATGGGTTGGTCATTTGGTCAAGGATTGACCATTTTGACCAAAGTTGACTTTTTAGTCAGAGAATGACTTTCTGGGTCAATAATTGGTCATTAGGATAAAAATTGATTATTTTGACTAAAATTAAATTTTTTGTCAAAAGTTGACTGATTCGGTCAATGGGCTGGTCATTGGGTCAATGATTGACCATTTTGACCAAAGTTGACTTTTCAGTCAAAAGTTGACCTATTGGGTAAGGGGGTTGGTCATTGGGTCAATGATTGACCATTTTAAGCAAAGTTGACTTTTTGGTCAAAAGTTGACGTATTGGGTCAATGAGCTGCTTATTGGATTAAATATTGACCATTTTGACCAAAGTTGACTTTTTGGTCATTGGGTCAGAAATAAGCCATTTTGACCAAAGTTGACTTTTTGGTCAAAAGTTCATATATTTGGTTAATGACATGGTCATTAAGTCAAAAATTGACTATTTTGACCAAAATTGACATTTTGGTCAAAAGTTGACCTATTTTGTCAATGGGTTGCTCATTGGGTCAAGGATTGACGATTTTGAGAAAAGTTATCTTTTTGGTCAAAAGTTGACCTATTGGGGCAATGGGTTGGTCATTGGGTCAAGCATTGACTAATTTAAACAAAGTTGACTCTTCGGATCGATGTGAGCATTCTTGGAGTCGAAAATTGACTATTTTGACCAAAGTTGACTTTTTAGTCAATAGTTGACTATTGGTTCAATACGTTAGTCATTGGGTCAAGGATTGACCGTTTTGACCAAAGTTGACTTTTTGGTAACAGATTGACTTATCGGATAAAAAATTGGTCTTTAGGTCAAAAATTGACTATTTTGACCAAAATTAACTTTTTGGTCAAAAGTTGACCTATTGGGTCAATGGATTGGTCATTGGGTCAAGGATTGACTATCTTCACCAAAGTTGACTTTTTGGTCAAAAGTTGACCTCTTGGGCCAATGGGTTGGTCATTGGGTTATAAATTGACCATTTTGACTGACTTTTCGGTCAAAAGTTGAAATATTGCGTCAATGGGATGGTCATTGGGTCAGAAATTGACCTTTTTGACCAAAATTAACTTTTTGGTCAAAAGTTGACTTATTGTTTCAATGGGTTGGTCGTTGGGTCAAGGAATGACCATTTTGAGCAAACTTGACTTTTGGTCAAAAGTTGACCTATTGGGTCAATGAGTTGGTTATTGGGTTAGAGATTGACCATTTTGACCAATGTTGACTTTTTGTTCATTGGGTCAAAAATTAGCCATTTTGATCAAAGTTGACTTTTTGGTCAATGGCATGGTCATTAGGTCAAAAATTGACTATTTTGAACAAAATTGACTTTTTGGTCAAAAGTTGAGCTATTTATTCAATTGGTTGGTCATTGGGTCAAGGATTGACGATTTTGAAAAAAGTTATCTTTTTCTCAAAAGTTGACCTATTGGGTCAATGGGTTAGTCATTAGGTCAAGGATTGACCATTTTAACCAAAGTTGACCTATTGGGTCAATGGGACGGTCATTACGTCAAAAATTGACTATTTTAACTAAAATTGAGTTTTTGGTCAAAAGTTTACCGATTGTGTCAATGGGTAGGTCATTCGGTCAATGAATGACCATTTTGACTAGAGTTGAATTTTTTGTCAGAGATTGACTTATTGTGTGAATAATTGGTTATAAGGTCAAAAATTAACTATTTTGACCAAAGTTGGCTTTTTGATCAAAAGTTGACATATTGGGTCAATGGGTCGGTCATTTAGTTAAGGAGTGACCATTTTGACCAAGGTTAACCTTTTTTTCAGAAGTGAACCTATTGGGTCTATGGGTTGGTCATTGCATCAGAAATTGACCTTTTTGACCAAAGTTGACTTTTTGGTCAAAAGTTGACCTATTGGGTCAATGGGGTGTTCATTAGGTCAAAAATTAACTATTTTGACCAAAATTGACGTGTTGGCCAAAAGGTGACCTATTGGGTCAAAGGGTTGGTCATTCGGTTAAGAATTGACCATTTTGACCAAAGTTAACTTTTTGGTCAAAAGTTGACCTATTGGGTTAATGGGTTAGTCATTAGGTCAAGGATTGACCATTTTGACCAAAGTTGACTTTTCTGTCAAAGATTGACTTATTGGGTCAATAATTGAACATTAGGACAAAAATTGATTATTTTTACCAAAATTGAATTTTTGGTCAAAAGTTGACCGATTAGGTCAATGGGTTGGTCATTGGGTCAACGATTGACCATTTTGACCAAAGTTGACTTTTTGGTCAAAAGCTGACCTATTGGGTCAGGGGGTTGGTCATTGGGTCAAGAATTGACCATTTTGAGCAAAGTTGACTTTTTGGTCAAAAGTTAACCTATGGGATCAATGAGTTGCTTATTGGGTTAAAGATTGACCATTTTGACCAAAGCTGACTTTTTGGTCATTGGGTCAGAAATTAGTCATTTTGACCAAAGTTGACTTTTTGGTCAAAAGTTCATCTATTTGGTCAATGGCATGGTCATTAGGTCAAAAATTAAATATTTTGACGAAAATTGACTTTTTGGTTAAAAGTTGACCTATTTAATCAATGAGTTGGTCATTGGGTCAAGGATTGACGATTTTTAGAAAAGTATTTTTTTTGTCAAAAGTTGACCTATTGGATCAATGGGTTGGTCATTGGGTCAATGATTGACCATTTTAACCAAAGTTGACCTACTTAATTAAGGAAGATCATGAGGTAAAAAATTGACTATTTTGACCAAAATTTACTTTTTGGTCAAAAGTTGACATATTGGGTCAATGGGTAGGTAATTCGGTCAATGATTGACTATTTTGACCAAAGTTGAATTTTTGGTCTGAGTTTGACTTATTGTGTCAATAATAGGTTATTAGGTCAAAAATTGACTATTTTGATTAAAGTTGGCTTTTTGGTCAAAAGTTGGCTTATTGGTTCAATGGGTTGGTCATTTGATTAAGGAGTGACCATTTTGACCAAGGTTAACTTTTTTGTCAGAAGTTAACCTATTTGGTTAATGGGTTGGTCATTGCGTCAGACATTGAACTTTTTTACCAAGGTTGACTTTTTGGTCAAAAGTTGACCTATTGGGTCAATGGGGTGGTCATTAGGTTAAAAATTAACTAGTTTGATAAAAATTAACATTTTGGCTACAAGGTAACCTATTGGGTTAATGGGTTTGTCATTGGGTTAGAGATTGACCATTTTGACCAAAGTTGAATTTTTGGTCAAAAGTTGACCTATTGGGTCAATGGGTTGGTCATTAGGATAAAAATTGATTATTTTAACCAAAATTGAATTTTTGGTCAAAAGTTGACCGATTGGGTCAATGGGATGGTCATTGTGTCAAAAATTCATCATTTTGACCAAAGTTGACTTTTTGGTCAAAAGTTGATCTATTTGGTCAATGAGGGGGTCATTAGTTCAAAAATTGACAGTTTTGACCAAAATTTACTATTTGGTCAAAAGTTATCCTTTTTGGTCAATGTCTTGGTCTTTGGGTCAAGGATTGACCATTTTGACCAAAATTAACTTTTTATCAAAAGTTAACCTATTAGGTCAGAGGGTTAGTCATTGGGTCAAGGATTGACCATTTTGACAAAAGTTGACTTTTTGGTCAAAAGTTTACCTATTGGATCAATAATTGGTCATTAGGTCAAAAATTGAATATTTTGACCAAAATTGACTTTTTGGTCAAAAGTCAATATATTGGGTCAGTTGGTTGGTCATTGGGTCAAGATTTTACCATTTTGATCAATGTTTACTTTTTGATCAAATGTTGACCTATATGGTCAATGGGCTGATCATTGGGTTATGGATTGATCATTTTGACAAAAATTGACCTTTTGGTCAAAAGTTAGTATATTGGGTCAATGGGTTAATCGTTGAGTCAGAAAATGACCATATTAACCAAAGTTGACCTATTGTGTCAATGGGGTGGTCATTAGGTCAAAAATTGATTATTTTGACCAAAATTAGCTTTTTAGTCAAAAGTTGATAATTGGGTGAATGGCTTGGTAATTGGATCAAGGATTAACTATTTTGACTAACATTGACTTTTTGGTTATAAGTTGACCTATTGGGTCAATGGGTTGGTCATGGGTCAAGGATTGACCATTTTAAACTAGTTGACTTTTTAGTCAAAGATTGACTTTTTGGGTCAATAATTGGTCATTAAGTCAAAAAATAACTATTTTGACCAAAATTGACTTTTTGGTCAAAAGTTGATAAATTGGGTCAATGGGTTGGTCATTGGGTCAAAAATTAACAATTTTGACCGAAGTTGACTTTTTGGTCAGAGATTGACTAATTGGGTAAATTAATAATCATTAGGTCAAAAATTGATTATTTTAGCGAAAATTGAATTTTTTTTCAAAAGTTGACCCATTGGGTCAATAGGAAGTCAATGTGTCAAAGATTGACCATTTTGACCAAAGTCCACTTTTATGTCAAAAGTTGACCTATTAGTTCAACGGCGTGGTCATTATGTTAAAAATTTAATAATTTTGACCAAAAATGACATTTTGGTCAAAAGTTGACCTATTAGGTTAATGGGTTGGTCATTGGGTCAACGATTGACCATTTTGACCAAAGTTGACTTTTTGATCAAAATTAACATTTGGGTCAAAATAGACTATTTTTGACCAAAATTGACTATTTTTTTACCAAAATTGATATTTTCGTCAAAATTTAACCAATTGGTCAATAAGTTGGTCATCATGTCAAAAATTGAATATTTTAACAAAAATTGACTTTTTTGTCAAATGTTGACCTATTGGTCCTTAGGTCAAAGATTGATCATTTTGACCATAGTCGACTTTTCGTCAAAAGTTAACTTATTGGGTCAATGGGTTGGTCATTGGGTCAAAGATTGACCATTTTGACCAAAGTTGACTTTTTAGTCAGAGATTGACTTACTAGGTCAATAATTGGTCATTGGTAAAAAATTAACTATTTTGAAAAAAAATTGAATTTTTGGTTAAAAGTTGACCCATTAGATTAATGGGGTGGTCATTGGGTCAGAAATTGATCATTTTGACCAAAGTTGACTTTTTGGTCAAAAGTTGAGATATTGGGTCAATGGTGTGGTCATTAGGTAAAAAATTGACTATATTGACCAAATTTGACTTTTGGTTAAAAGTTGACCTATTGTGTGAATGGGTTAGTTCTTGTATCAAGGATTGACTATTTTGTCTAAAGTTTACTTTTTAGTCAAAAGTTCACCTATTGGGCCAATGGGTTGGTCATTGGTTCAAGATTGACCATTTTGTCCAAAGTTGACTATTTGGTCAGAAATTGACTTATTAGGTCAATAATTGGTCATTTTGTAAAAAAATAGCTATTTTGGTCAAAAGTTGATCTATTGGGTCTGTGTGTTGGTCATTGGGTCAAGAATTGACCATTTTGACCAAAGTTGACTTTTTGATCAGAGATTCCCTTATTTGGTCAATAATTGGTCATTAAGTCAAAATTGACTATTTTGACCAAAATTAAATTTTTGTTCAAAAGTTGACTCATTAGGTCAACGGGGTCTACATAGGGTCAGAAATTGACCATTTGACTAAAGTTGACTTTTTTGTCAAAAGTTGACCTATTAGGTCATGGATTGACCATTTTGACCAAAGTTGACTTTTTTAGTGATTGACTTATTGGGTAAATAATTGGTCATTAAGTCAAAGATTAACTACTTTGACAAAAGTTGACTTTTTGTTAAAATTTGACCTATTGGGTCGATGAGTTGGTCATTTGGTCAAGAAATGACCATTTTTCCCAAAGTTAACCTATTGGGTTAATCGAGTTGTCATTATGTTAAAAATTAACAATCTTGACAAAAATTGACTTTTTGGCCAAATGTTGACCTATTGGGTCAATGAGTAGGTCATTATGTCAAAAAGTGACTATTTTAACCAAAATTGACTTTTTGGTCAAACGTTGACCTACTGGGTCATTGGGTCAAAAATTAACCATTTTGATCATAGTTAACTTTTTGATCAAAAGTTGGCCTATTGGGTCAATGGGTGGTCATTAGGTCAAAAATTGACTATTTTGACCAAAATTGACTTTTTGATTAAAAGTTGACCTACTGGGTCAAAGGGTTTGTCATTGGGTCAAGGACTGACCATTTTGACCAAAGTTGACTTTTTGGTCAAAGATTGACTTTTTGGGTCAATAATTGGTCATTATATCAAAAATAAACTATTTTGATAAAATTGACTTTTTGATCAAAAGTTGACCTATTAGGCCAATTGGTTGGTCATTGGGTGAAGGATTGATCATTTTGACCAAAGTTGACTTTTTGGTTAAAAGTTGACCTATTGGGTCATTGGGTCACAAATTGACAAAATAGGTCAACTTTGAATAAAATTGAACCCATTTTAGTCATTGGGTCACAAATTGACCATTTTGACCAAAGTTATCTTTTTGGTCAGAGATTTGCTTATTGGGTCAATAAATGGTCATTAGGTCAAAAATTGTCTTTTTTGACCAAAATTGACTTTTTAGTCAAAAAATGACCTTTAGGGTCATTGGGTTGGTAATTCGGTCAAGGATTGACCATTTTGACCAAAGCTAACTTTTTGGTAACAGATTAACTTACGGGGTCAATAGTTGGTCATTTGGTCAAAAATTGACAATTTTGACCAAAATTGACTTTTTGGTCAAAAGTTGACCTATTGGGTGAATGGGTTGGTCATTGGGTCAGAAATTGACCATTTTGACCAAATCGACTTTTTGGTCAAAAATTGACATATTGGGTAAATGGGTTGGTCATTCGGTCAGAAATTGACCATTTTTACCAAAATTGACTTTTTGGTCAAAAGTTGTCCTATTGAGTCAATGGGTGGCCATTAGGTCAAGAATTGACTTTTTGGTCAAAAGTTGACCTATTGGGTCAATAGGCTGGTCATTGGGTCAAGGATTGACCATTTTGACCAAAGTTGACTTTTTGGTCGAAAGTTGACGTATTGGGTCAATGAGTTGGTTATTGGATCAAGGATTGACTATTTTGACCAAAGTTGACTTTTCGGTCATTGGGTCAGAAATTAATCATTTTGACCAAAGTTGATTTTTTTGTCAAAAGCTCTTTTATTTGGTCGATGGGATGGTTATTAGGTCAAAAAATGATTATTTTGACCAAATTGACTTTTTGGTTAAAAGTTGACCTATTTAGGCAAATTGGTTGGTCATTGGGTCAACAATTGACGATTTTAAAAAAAGTTGTCTTTTGGTCAAAAGTTGACCTATTGGGTCAATGGGTTAATTATAGGGTCTGAAATTGACCATTTTAACTAAAGTTTACTTTTTAGTTAAAAGTTGACCTATTGGGTCAATAGGGTAGTTGTCAGGTTAAAAATTGACTATATTTACCAAAATTGACTTTTTGTCAAAAGTTGACCTATTGTGTGAAAGGGTTAGTCGTTGTATCAAGGATTGACTCTTTTGACTAAAGTTAACTTTTTAGTCAAAAGTTGACCGATTGGGTAAATGGGTTGGTCATTGGGTCAAGATTGACCAATTTGAACAAAGTTGACTTTTTGGTCAGAGATTGACTTAATAGGTCAATAATTGGTCATTATGTCAAAAATTGACTATTTTGGTCAAAAGTTGATCTATTGGGTCTATGCTTTGGTCATTGGGTCAAGAATTGACCATTTTGACCGAAGTTAACTTTTTAGTTTGTGATTGCCTTAATTGGTCAATAAATGGTCATTAGGTAAAAAATTGACTATTTTGACCAAGATTGACTTTTTGGTCAAAAGTTGACTTATTGGGTCAATGGGTTGGACATTACGTCAAGGATTGATCATTTTGACCAAAGTTGACTTTTTATTCAAAAGATGACCTATTAGGTCAATGGGTTGGTCATTGGGCCAGAAATTGACCATTTTAACCAAACTTGACTTTTTGGTTAAAAGTTAACCAATTGGGTTAATGGGGTGGTCATTAAGTCAAAAATTGACAATTTTTACCAAAATTAACTTTTTGGTCAAAAGTTGACCTAATGGGTCAATTTGTTGGTCGTTGGGTCAAGGATTGACCATTTTGACCAAAGTTAAATTTTTGGTCAAAAGTTGACCTTTTGGGCAAATGTGTTGGTCATTGAGAAAAAGATTGACAATTTCGACTAAAGTTTACTTTTTGGTCAAGATTTGACCTATTCGGTTAATGAGTTGGTTATTGGGTCAAAGATTGACCACTTTCACCAAGGTTGACTTTGTGGTATTGGCTGAGAAATTAACCTTTTTGACCAAAGTTGAGTTTTTAGTCAAAAGTTTATCTATTTGGTCGATGGGATGGTCATTTGGTAAAAAATTGACTATTTTGACCAAAATTGACTTTTGGTCAAAAGTTGACCTCTTTAGTCAATGGGTTGGTCATTGGGTCAATGATTGATGATTTTTAGAAAAGTTGACTGTTTTTGGTCAAAAGTTAATATATTGGGTCAATAGGTTGGTTATTAGGCCAGAAATTGACGATTTTATCTAAAGTTAACCTATTGGGTCAATGGGGGTGGTTGTTAGGTTTAAAATTCGCAAGTTTGACCAAAATTTACTTTTGTGTCAAAAGTTGACCAATTGTGTCAGTGGTTAAGGATTGAACATTTAGACCAATGTTGAGTTATTGGTCAAAAGTTGACCTATTGGGTCAATGGGTTAGCCATTGGGTCAAAAATTAACCATTTTGACCACACTTGACTTTTTGTTCAAAAGTTGACCAATTGGGTTAATTGGGTGGTCATTAGGTTAAAAATTATCTATTTTGACCAAAATTGACTTTTTAATAAAAAGTTGACTTATTGGGTCTATGTGTTGGTCATTAGGTCAAGGATTGACCATTTTAACCAAAGTTGACTATTTGATTAAAAGTTGACCTATTGGGTCAATGGGATGGTCATTGTGTCAGAAATTATCCATTTTAACCAATGTTGACTTTTTGGTCAAAAGTTGACCTATTGGGTCAATGGGCTGGTCATTTGGTCAAAAATTGAAAATTTTGATCAAAAGTTGACCTATTGGGTCAATGGGTTGGTCATTGGGTCAAGGATAAACCATTTTGACCAAATTTTACTTTTTTGTCAGAAGTTGACATATTGGTCAATGGGTTGGTCATTGAGTCAATGATTGACCATTTTGACTAAAGTTAAACTTTTGGTCTGAGATTGACTTATTGGGTCAATAATTGGTCATTAGGTCAAAATATGATTATTTTGACCAAAGTTGACGTTTTTGTCAAATGTTGCCCTATTAGGTCAATGGGTTGGTCATTTGCTCTAGGATTAATCATTTTGGCCAATGTTAACTTTTTGGTCAAAAGTTAGCCTAGTGGGCTAATGGATTGGTTATTTGGTCAAAAACTTACCATTTCGACCAAAGTTGACTTTTTGGTCAAAAGTTGGCCTATTGGGTCAATGGGTTGGTCATTGGGTCAAGGTTTGACCATTTTGACCAAAGTTGACTTTTTAGTGTAGTGACTATTAGAGTCGATGGGTTGGTCATTGGATTAAGGATTGACCATTTTGACCAAAGTTGATTTTTTAGTCAGAGATTGACTTATTGAGTCAATAATTGGTCATTAGATCCAAAATTAACTTTTTTGACCAAAATTTAATTTTTGGTCAAAAGTTGACCCATTGGGTAAACTGGGTGGTCATTGTGTCAGAAATTGACCATTTTGACCAAAGTTGCCTTTTTGGTTAAAAATTGACCTATTTGGTCAATGAGTTGGTAATTGGGTTAAGAATTGACCATTTTAACCAAAGATGACTTTTTGGTCAAAAGTTGACCTATTGGGTTAATGGATTTGTCATTGGGTCAGAACTTGACCATTTTAACAATACTTAATTTTTTAGTCAAAAGTTGACCAATTGGGTTAATGGGGTGGTCATTAAGTCAAAAAGTGACAATTTTGACCAAAATTAACTTTTTGGTCAAAAGTTGACCTATTGGGTCAATGGGTTGGTCGTTGGGTCAAGGATTGACCATTTTGAGCAGAGTTAATTTTTTTGTCAAAAGTTGACCTATTGGGCAAATGGGTTGGTCATTGAGTAAAAGATTGACAAGTTCGACCAATGTTTACTTTTTGGTCAGAGATTGACTTATTGGGTCAACAATTGGTCATTCGGTCAAAATTTGATTATTTTGACCAAAATTTTATTTTTAGTCAAAAGTTGATTCATTGGATCAATTGGGTGGTCATTATATCAGAAATTGATCATTTTGACCAAAGTTGACTTTTGGTCAAAAGTTGGCCTTTTCGGTTAATGGGGTTAAAAATTGACTTTTTCGACCAAAATTGACTTTGGTTAAAAGTTGACCTATTTGGTCATTAGTTCATGGATTGACCATTTTGATCAAAGTTGACTTTTTGGTCAAAAGTTGACATATTTGGTGAATCGGATGGTCATTCGATCAAGGATTGACCATTTTGACCAAAGTTGACTTTTTGGTCAGATATTGACTTATTTGATCAATAATTGGTAATTAGGTCAAAAATTAATTATATTGACCAAAATTGAATTTTTGGTCAAAAGTTAACCCATTTGGGTCAATGGCGTGGTCATTGTGTCAGAAATAGATCATTTTGACCAAAGTTACCTTTTTGGTTAGAAGTTGACCTATTGGGTCAATGGGTAGTCATTCTGTCAAAAATTGACTGTTTCGACAAAAAATAACCTTTTATTTAAAAGTTGACCTATTGGGTCCATGATTGGCAATTAAGTCAGAAATTGACTATTTTGACCAAAGTTGACTTTTTGGTCAGAGATTGGATTATTTGGTTAATAATTGGCAATAAGGTCAAAAATTGACTATTTTGACCAAAATTGAATTTTTTGTCAAAAGTTGACTCATTGGTCAACAGGGTTGTCATTAGGTCAGAAATTGAACATTTTGACCAAAGTTAAGTTTTTGGTCAAAAGTCGACTTATTGGGTCAATGGGATGGTCATTATTCAAAAATTGACTATTTTAACCAAAATTGACTTTTTGGTCAGAAGTTGATCTATTGGGTCAATGGGTTGGTCATTAGGTCAATGATTGACCATTTTGACCAAAGTTAACTTTTGGTCAAAGTTGATCGATTGAATTCAATGGGTTGGTCATTGGGTCAAGGATTGACCATTTTGACCAAATTTGACTTTTTGGTAAGAGATTGACTTATTGGGTGAATAATTGGTCATTAGGTCAAAAATTGACTATTTTGAGCAAAATTGAATTTTTTGTCAAATGTTGACCTTTTGGGTCAATGACAATGTCAAGGATTGACCATTTTAACAAAGCTGACTTTTTAATTAAAAGTTGACCTATTGGGTCAATGAGTTGGTCATTAGGTCAAAAATTGACTATTTTGACCAAATCGACTTTTTAGTCAAAAGTTGACATATTGGGTCAATGGGTTGGTCATTGGGTTTGAAATTGAACATTTTGACCAAAATTGACTTTTTGGTCAAAAGTTGACCAGTTGGGTCAATGAGTGCTAATTAGTTTAAAATTTCATTATTTTGACCAAAATTGACATTTTGGTCAAAAGTTGACCTATTGGGTCAATGAGTTGGTCATTGGGTCATTGATTGACCATTTTGACCAAAATTGACTTTTTGGTGAAAAGTTGACCTATTGGGTCAATGAGTCGGTTATTGGGTCAAGGATTGACCATGTTGACCAAAGTTAACTTTTGGATCAAGAGTTCATCTTTTATGTCAATGGGATGGTCATTAGGTCAAAAGTTGACTATTTTGACCAAAATTGACTTTTTAGTCAAAAGTTGACATATTTAGTCAATGGGTTGCTCTTTGGGTCGAGGATTGACGATTTTGAACAGGGTCAATGGGTTGGTTATTGGGTCAGAAGTTGACCATTTTAACTAAAGTTGACTTTTTAGTCTAAAGTTGACTTATTGGGTCAATGAGGTGGTTGTTAGGTTAAAAATTGACTATTTTGACCCAAATTTACTTTTTTAGTCAAAAGTTGACCAATTGGGTCAATGGGTTTGTCATTACATCGAGAATTGATCATTTTGACCAAAATTGATATTTTGGTCAAAAGTTGACCCATTGGGTCAATGGGGTGGTCATTAGGTCGAAAAATGACTAATTTTGACCAAAATTGACTTTTTGGTCAAAGGTTGACCTATTGGGCCAATGAGTTGGTTATTTGGTCAAAAACTGACCATTTCGATCAAAGTTGACTTTTTGGTCAAAAGTTGGCCTATTGGGTCAGTGGGTTGGTCATTGGGTCAAGGTTTGATCATTTTGACTAAAGTTTACTTTTTGGTCAAAAGTTGACCTATTAGGTCAATGGGTTGGTCATTGTGTTAAGGATTGACCATTTTGACCAAAGTTGATTTTTAGTCAGAGATTGACTTATTGAGTTAATAATTAGTCATTAGATCAAAAATTGACTATTTTGACCAAAATTAAATTTTTGGTCAAAAGTTGACCCATTGGGTAAACTGGGTGGTCATTGGGTCAGAAATTGACCATTTTGACCAAAGTATACTTTTTGGTCAAAAGTTGATCTATTTGGTCAATGAGTTGGTAATTGGGTTAAGAATTGACCATTTTAACAAAAGATGAGTTTTTGGTCAAAAGTTAACCTATTGGGTTAATGGGTTGGTCATTGGGTCGGAAATTGACCATTTTAACAAAACTTGATTTTTTGGTCAAAAGTTGACCAATTGGGTTAATGGGGTGGTCATTAAGTCAAAAAGTGACAATTTTAACCAAAATTAACTTTTTGGTCAAAAGTTGACCTATTGGGTCAATGGGTTCGTCGTTGGGTCAAGGATTGACCATTCTGAGCAGAGTTAATTTTTTGGTCAAAAGTTGACCTATTGGGCAAATGGGTTGGTCATTGAGTAAAAGATTGACAATTTCGACCAATGTTTACTTTTTGGTCAGAGATTGACTTATTGGGTCAATAATTGGTCATTCGGTCAAAAATTGATTATTTTGACCAAAATTTAATTTTTAGTCAAAAGTTGATTCATTGGATCAATTGGGTGGTCATTATGTCAGAAATTGATAATTTTAACCAAAGTTGACTTTTGGTCAAAAGTTGACTTTTGGTCAAAAGTTGACCTTTTGGGTCAATGGGGTTATCATGAGGTCAAAAATTAACTTTTTCGACCAAAATTGACTTTGGTTAAAAGTTTACCCTATGAGTCTATGGGTTGGTCGTTGGGTCAAAGATTAACCATTTTGACCAAAGTTGACGTTTTGGTAAGAGATTGAATTATTTGGTCAATAATTGGTCATTAGGTCAAAAATTGACTATTTTGACCAAAATTGATTTTTTGGTCAAAAGTTGAGCTATTAGGTCAATGGGTTGGCCATTAGGTCAAGATTTGACCATTTTGACCAAAGTTGACTTTTTGGTCAAAAGTTGACCTATTGGGTTAATGGGTTGGTCATCGAGTCAAGGATTGACCATTTTGACCAAAGTTGATTTTTTAGTCAAAAGTTAACCCAATGGGTTACATGGGTTGGTCGTTGGGTTAAAGATTAACCATTTTGACCAAAGTTTACTTTTTGGTAAGAGATTGACTTACTGGGTCAATAATTAGTCATTAGGTCAAAGATTGATTATTTTGACCAAAATTAACTTTTTGGTCAAAAGTTGACATAATGGGTCAATGGGTTGATCATTGGGTCAAGATTGACCATTTTGACCAAAGTTGACTTTTTGGTCAAAAGTTAGCTTATTGGATCGATGGGTCGGTCATTGGGTCGAGTTTGACCATTTTGACCAAAGTTGACTTTTTGGTCAAAAGTTGACCTATTGGGTCAATGGGTTGGTCATTGGGTTAAGGATTGACTATTTTGACCAAAATTGATTTTTTAGTCAGTGATTGACTTATTCAGTCAATAATTGGTCATTAGATAAAAAATTGACTATTTTGACCAAAATTGAATTTTTGGTCAAAAGTTGACCTATTTGGTCAACGAGTTGGCAATTGGGTTAAGAATTAACCATTTTAACCAAAGATGACTTTTTGGTCGAAAGTTGACCTATTGGGTTAATGGGTTGGTCATTGGGTCTGAAATTGACCATTTTAACCAAACTTGATTTTTTAGTCAAAAGTTGACCAATTAGGTTAATGAGGTGGTTATTAAGTCAAAAATTGAGAATTTTGACCAAAATTGTCAATTTTTGGTCAAAAGTTAACCTATTGGGTCAATGGGTTAGTCTTTGGGTCAAGGATTGACCATTTTGAGCAGAGTTAATTTTTTTGTCAAAAGTTGACCTATTAGGCAAATGGGTTGGTCATTGAGTAGAAGATTGACAATTTCGACCAATGTTTACTTTTTGGTCAGAGATTGACTTATTGGGTCAATAATTGGTCATTCGGTCAAAAATTGATTATTTTGACCAAAATTTAATTTTTAGTCAAAAGTTGATTCATTGAATCAATTGGGTGGTCATTATGTTAGAAAATGATCATTTTGACCTATGTTGACTTTTGGTCAAAAGTTGTCCTTTTAGGTCAATGGGGTTATCATGAGGTCAAAAATTGACTTTTTAACCAAAATTAACTTTGTTTAAAAGTTGACCTATTTGGTCATTAGGTCAAGGATTGAACATTTTGATCAAAGTTGACTTTTTAGTCAAAAGTTCACATATTTGGTGAATCGTTAGGTCATTTGCTCAAGGATTGACCATTTTGACCAAAGTTGACTTTTTGGTCAGATATTGACTTATTTGATTAATAATTGGTAATTAGGTTAAAAATTAATTATATTGACCAAAATTGAATTTTTAGCCAAAAGTTAACCCATTTTGGTTAATGGCGTGGTCATTGTGTAAGAAATAGATCATTTTGACCAAAGTTACCTTTTTGGTCAAAAGTTGACCTATTGGGTCAATTGGCGGTCATTCATTAAAAAATTGACTATTTCGACAAAAATTAACCTTTTATTTAAAAGTTGACCTATTGGGTCAATGATTTACAATTAGGTCAGAAATTGACTAGTTGGCCCAAAAGTTGACTTTTTGGTCAGACATTGACTTATTTGGTTAATATTGGCAATTAGGTTAAAAATTAACTATTTTGACCAAAATTGAATTTTTTGTCAAAAGTTGACTCATTGGGTCAACACGGTTGTCATTAGGTCAGAAATTGAACATTTTGACCAAAGTTAACTTTTTGGTCAAAAGTTGACCTATTGGGTTAATAGGATTGTCATTAATCAAAAATTAATTATTTTAACCAAAATTGACTTTTTGGTCAGAAGTTGATCTATTGGGTCAATGGCTTGGTCATTAGGACAATGATTGGCCATTTTGACCAAAGTTAACTTTTGGTCAAAAGTTGACCTATTGGGTCAATGGCTTGGTCATTGGGTCAAGAATTGACCATTTTGACCAAAGTTGACTTTTTGGTAAGATATTAACTTATTGGGTCAATAATTGGTCATTAGGTCAAAAATTGACTATATTGAGCAAAATTGAAATATTTGTCAAATGTTGACCTTTTGTGTCTATAGGTTGGTCATTGAGTCAAGGATTGACCATTTTAACCAAATTTGACTCTTTGGTAAAAAATTGACTTATTGGGTCAATAATTGGTCGTTTGGTCAAAAATTGACTACTATGACCAAAATTGACTTTTTAGTCAATTGTGGACCTATTGGGTCAATGGCAATGTCAAGGATTGACCATTTTGACCAAAGTTAACTTTTTCATTAAAAGTTGACCTATTGGGTCAATGAGTTGGTCATTGGGGTCAAAAATTGACCATTTTGACCAAATCGAATTTTTGGTCAAAAGTTGACATATTGGGTCAATGGGTTGGTCATTGGGTTTGAAATTGACCATTTTGACCAAAATTAACAAAGTTGACATGTTGGGTCAATGCATGGTAATTAGTTTAAAATTTCATTATTTTGACCAAAATTGACATTTTGGTCAAAAGTTGACCTATTGGGTCAATGGGTTTGTCATTGGGTCAACGATTGACCAATTTGACCAAAGTTTACTCTTTGGTCAAAAGTTGACATATTGGGTCAATGAGTTGGTTATTGGGTCAAGGATTGACCATGTTGACCATAGTTAACATTTGGTCAAGAGTTCATCTTTTATGTTAATGGGATGGTCATTAGTTCAAAAGTTGACTATTTTGACCAAAATTGACTTTTTAGTCAAAAGTTGACATATTTAGTCAATGGGTTGGTCTTTGGGTCGAGGATTGACGATTTTGACCAGGGTCAATGGGTTGGTTATTGGGTCAGAAGTTGACCATTTTAACTAAAGTTGACTTTTTTGACCAAAGTTGACTTTTTGGTCAAAAGTTGAGATATCGGGTCAATGGTGTGGTCATTAGGTCAAAAATTGACTATATTGACCAGAATTGACTTTTTTTTTAAAAGTTGACCTATTGTGTGAATGGGTTAGTCCTTGTATCAAGGATTGACTATTTTGACTAAAGTTTACTTTTTAGTCAAAAGTTCACCAATTGGGCCAATGGGTTGGTCATTGGGTCAAGATTGACCATTTTGTCCAAAGTTGACTTTTTGGTCAGAAATTGACTTATTTGGTCAATAATTGGTGATTTTGTAAAAAATTAGCTATTTTGGTCAAAAGTTAATCTATTGGGTCTACGCGTTGGTCATTGGGTCAAGGATTGACCATTTTGACCAAAGTTGACTTTTTGGTCAGAGATTCCCTTATTTGGTCAATAATTGGTCATTAAGTCAAAATTGACTATTTTGACCAAAATTAAATTTTTGTTCTAAAGTTGACCCATTAGGTCAACGGGGTCTACATATGGTCACAAATTGACCATTTTGACCAAAGTTGACTTTTTTTTAGAGATTGACTTTTTGGGTAAATAATTGTTCATTAGGTCAAAGATTGACTATTTTGAGAAAAGTTGACTTTTTGTTCAAATTTGACCTATTGGGTCGATGAGTTGGGCATTTGGTCAAGAAATGACCATTTTTCCAAAAGTTGACCTATTGGGTCAATGGAGTTGTCATTATGTTAAAAATTGACAATCTTGTCAAAAATTGACTTTTTGGCCAAGTGTTGACCTATTGGGTCAATGAGTTGGTCATTATGTAAAAAATTGACTATTTTAACCAAAATTGACTTTTTGGTCAAAAGTTAACCTATTGGGTCATTGGGTCAAAAATTAACCATTTTGACCATAGTTAACTTTTTGAACAAATGTTGGTCTTTTGGGTCAATGGGTGGTCATTAGGTCAAAAATTGACTATTTTGACCAAAATTGACTATTTTGACCAAAATTGACTTTTTGGTCAAAAGTTGACCTATTGGGTCAAAGGGTTTGTCATTGGGTCAAGGATTGACCATTTTGACCAAAGTTGACTTTTTGGTCATAAATTGACTTTTTGGGTCAATAATTGGTCATTATTTCAAAAATTAACTATTTCGATAAAATTGACTTTTTGGTCAAAAGTTGACCTATTAGGCCAATTGGTTGGTCATTGGATGAAGGATTGATCATTTTGACCAAAGTTGACTTTTTGGTCAAAAGTTGACCTATTGGGTCAATGGGTTGGTCATTGGGTCACAAATTGACCATTTTGACCAAAGTTAACTTTTTGGTCAGAGATTTGCTTATTGGGTCAATAAATGTTCATTAGGTCAAAAATTGTCTTTTTTGACCAAAATTGACTTTTTAGTCAAAAGTTGACCGTTAGGGTCATTGGGTTAGTAATTCGGTCAAAGATTGACCATTTTGACCAAAGTTGAATTTTTGGTAACAGATTGACTTACTGGGTCAATAGTTGATCATTAGGTCAAAAATTGATTATTTTGACCAAAATTGACTTTTTGGTCAAAAGTTGACCTATTGGGTTAATGGGTTGGTCATTAGGACAAGGATTGATCATCTTGACTAAAGTTGACTTTTGGTCAAAAGTTGACCTATTGGGACAATGGGTTGGTCTTTGGGTCAGAAATTGAAGATTTTGACCAAATCGACTTTTTGGTCAAAAATTGACATATTGGGTAAATGGGTTGGTCATTCGGTCAGAAGTTGACCATTTTGACTAAAATTGACGTTTTGGTCGAAAGTTGTCCTATTGAGTCGATGGGTGGTCATTAGGTCGAATTGACTTTTTGGTCGAAAGTTGACTGTTGGGTCGATAAGTTTGGTCATTGGGTCAAGGATTGACCATTTTGACCAAAGTTGACTTCTTGGTCAAAAGTTGACGTATTGGGTCAATGAGTTGTTGATTGGGTCAAGGATTGACTATTTTGACCAAAGTTAACTTTCGGTCATTGGGTCAGAAATTAATCATTTTGACCAAAGTTGATTTTTTTGTCAAAAGCTCTTCTATTTTGTCAATGGGATGGTTATTAGCTCAAAAAATGATTATTTTGACCAAAATTGACTGTTTGGTCAAAAGTTGACCTATTTAGGCAAGTGGTTGTTCATTGGGTCAAGAATTGACGATTTACAAAAAAGTTATCTTTTGGTCAAAAGTTGACCTATTGGGTCAATAGGTTAATTACAGGATATAAAATTGACCATTTTAACTAAAGTTTACTTTTTGGTTAATAGTTGACCTGTTGGGTCAATGGGGTGGTTGTTAGGTTTAAAATTGACTATATTGACCAAAGTTGACTTTTTGTCAAAAGTTGACCTATTGTGTGAAAGGGTTATTCGTTGTATCAAGGATTGACTATTTTGATTAAAGTTCATTTTTTAGTCAAAAGTTGACCTTTTGGGTCAATGGGTTGGTCATTGAGCCAAGATTGACCATTTTGACCAAAGTTGACTTTTTGGTCAGAGATTGACTTAATAGGTCAATAAATGGTCATTATGTCAAAAATTGACTATTTTGGTCAAAACGTGATCTATTAGGTCTATGGGTTGGTCATTGGGTCAAGAATTGACCATTTTGACAGAAGTTGACTTTTTAGTCAGAGATTGCCTTATTTGGTCAATAAATGGTCATTAGGTCAAAAATTGACAATTTTGACGAAGATTGACATTTTGGTCAAAAGTTGACTTATTGGGTAAATGGGTTGGACATTAGGTCAAGGATTGATCATTTTGACCAAAGTTTACTTTTTATTCAAAAGTTGACCTATTAGGTCAATGGGTTGGTCATTGGGTGAGAAATTGACCATTTGAACTAAACTTGTCTTTTTGGTTATAAGTTTACCAATTGGGTTAATGGGGTGGTCTTTAAGTAAAAAATTGACAATTTTGACCAAAATTAACTTTTTGGTCAAAAGTTGACCTATTGAGTCAATTTGTTGGTCGTTGGGTCAAGGATTGACCATTTTGTTCAAAGTTAATTTTTTGGTCAAAAGTTGGCCTTTTGGGCAAATGGGTTGGTCATTGAGAAAAAGATTGACAATTTCGACTAAAGTTTACTTTTTGGTCAAGATTTGACCTATTCGGTTAATGAGTTGGTTATTGGGTCAAAGATTGACCACTTTAACCAAGGTTGACTTTGTGGTATTGGCTGAGAAATTAACCTTTTTGACCAAAATTGACATTTTGGTCAAAAGTTCATCTATTTGGTCAATGGGATGGTCATTTGGTAAAAAATTGACTATTTTGACCAAAATTGACTTTTGGTTAAAAGTTGACCTCTTTAGTCAATGGGTTGGTCATTGGGTCAATGATTGATGATTTTGAGAAAAGTTGACTTTTTTTGGTCAAAAGTTAACATATTGGGTCAATAGGTTGGTTATTGGGCCAGAAATTGACCATTTTATCTAAAGTTAACCTATTGGGTCAATGGGGTGGTTGTTAGGTTTAAAATTCACAATTTTGACCAAAATTTACTTTTGTGTCAAAAGTTGACCAATTGGTTCAGTGGTTAAGGATTAAACATTTGGACCAATGTTGACTTATTGGTCAAAAGTTGACCTATTGGGTCAATGGGTTAGCCATTGGGTCAAAAATTAACCATTTTGACCACATTTGACTTTTTGTTCAAAAGTTGACCAATTGGGTTTATTGGATGGTCATTAGGTCAAAAATTATCTATTTTGACCAAAATTAACTTTTTAATAAAAAGTTGACTTATTCAGTCAATGTGTTGGTAACATTAGGTTAAGGATTGACCATTTTAACCAAAGTTGACTATTTGATTAAAAGTTGACCTATTGGGTCAATGGGATGGTCATTGGGCCAGAAATTATCCATTTTAACCAATGTTGACTTTTTAGTCTAAAGTTAACTATTGTGTCGATAGAGTTTGATCGATAGGTAAAAAATTGAAAATTTTGATCAAAAGTTGACCTATTGGGTCAATGGGTTGGTCATTGGGTCAAGGATTGACCATTTTGACCAAATTTTACTTTTTTATCAAAAGTTGACTTATTGGGTCAATGGGTTGGTCATTGGGTCAATGCATGGCTATTTTGACTAAAGTTAAACTTTTGGTCCGAGATTGACTTATTGGGTTAATAATTGGTCATTAGGTCAAAAATTAATTATCTCGACCAAAATTGACGTTTTTGTTAAATGTTGCCCTTTCGGGTCAATGGGTTGGTCATTTGGTCTAGGATTAATCATTTTGGCCAATGTTAACTTTTTGGTCAAAAGTTGGCCTATAGGGCCAATGAGTTGGTTGTTTGGTCAAAGACTGACCATTTCGACCAATGTTAACTTTTTGGTCAAAAGTTGGCCTATTAAGTCAATGGGTTGGTCATTGGGTCAAGGTTTGACCATTTTGACCAAAGTTGACTTTTTGGTCAAAAGTTGACCTATTGGGTCAATGGGTTGGTCATTGGGTTAAGGATTGACCATTTTGACCAAAGTTGATTTTTTAGTCAGAGATTGACTTATTGAGTCAATAATTGGTCATTAGATCAAAAATTGACTATTTTGACCAAAATTGAATTTTTGGTCAAAAGTGGACCCATTGGGTAAACTGGGTGGTAATTGGGTCAGAAATTGACCATTTTGACCAAAGTTGACTTTTTGGTCAAAAGTTGACCTATTGGGTTAATGGGTTGGTCATTGGGTCAGAAATTGACCATTTTAACCATACTTGATTTTTTGGTCAAAAGTTGACCAATTGGGTTAATGGGGTGGTCATTAAGGTCCTGTTTGGTTCGGCTGCAGCTTCAACTGCTATTACGCATTCATATGTACCTTGAGAAGCATTCATGGGGAAAGCTAGCTATCTATTTAGTTGCGGCTATGGGAAAAGCATTTCTGAAACGAAAAATGGCGAATTGCCTCATTTATTAAAACTATTTTAAAATTTTGATATATTTATATAGTATACTGTATTTGCAAATGAATTTTTTTAAAAAAATTTTATATTTTAAATATACAAACTAATAAATTTAAATTATATTTTTTAATTTTTATATTTCCAAAGTGAAGCACCAAAATTTTCAGATTTTCGGAAATAACACATAAAATTTTTCAGGTTTCCAAAGGTAAAGTAGTAAAGAAAAATCTCCAGCTCGCATGAATGAATTCCCGAGTAAATGCTTATGAATGAAAATCTCGAATCTCCCGGAAGAATCGAGAACCCTTAGGCTATTCTACTTCTTCACCTCGAAATTTTCTCGAGGAAAAAAAAATGCCGGTGGAAGCTATGAAATAGTCGATCCATATGCTATAAACTAGGTATTGATTCAAGTAACAAATCGCGAACGAAGGCGAAGAAGTAAGGAGTATAAGAACAAGAGGAAGCGGAGAGGGACTCGGGAGAGAAGGATCGTTACCTTCGATTCCCGATTCGCTGTCGGTCGAGGGAAGACGAGCAGATTAGGGATTAGGGATCTAGAGAGTGGTGAGGCGAGGCGAGGGCAGTGAGAGAAAAATGCCCTTCGAAGCGGAGTCGAAAGTCGTGACCGTGGGGGTTATCCCGCGGTCGGCTTTGAGACGACTTCGCATCGCAGTGCCACGAATCCGCGCCATATTCCTTCGCTTCTGCTGGACTTCATGTCTGTTCGCTGCGCCGCACGCTCCAACGCTCCAACCAAACAGGGCCTAAGTCAAAAAGTGACAATTTTGACCAAATTAACTTTTTAGTCAAAAGTTGACCTATTGGGTCAATGGGTTAGTCTTTGGGTCAAGGATTGACCATTTTGAGCAGAGTTAATTTTTTTGTCAAAAGTTGACCTATTAGGCAAATGGGTTGGTCATTGAGTAGAAGATTGATAATTTCGACCAATGTTTACTTTTTGGTCAGAGATTGACTTATTGGGTCAATAATTGGTCATTCGGTCAAAAATTGATTATTTTAACCAAAATTTTATTTTTAGTCAAAAGTTGATTCATTGGATCAATTGGGTGGTCATTATGTCAGAAATTGATCATTTTGACCAAAGTTGACTTTTGGTCAAAAGTTGACCTTTTGGGTCAATGTGGTTATCATGAGGTCAAAAATTGACTTTTTCGACCAAAATTGACATTGGTTAAAAATTGACTTTGGTCATTAGGTCAAGGATTAACCATTTAAAGTTGACATATTTGGTGAATCGGATGGTCATTCGATCAAGGATTGACCATTTTGACTAAAGTTGACTTTTAGGTCAGATATTGACTTATTTGATCAATAATTGGTAATTAGGTCAAAAATTAATTATATTGACCAAAATTGAATTTTTAGCCAAAAGTTGACCCATTTTGGTCGATAGGCGTGAGTCATTGTGTAAGAAATAGATCATTTTGACCAATGTTACCTTTTTGGTCGAAAAGTTGACTTATTAGATTCGATTGGCGGTCATTCGGTCGAAAATTGACTATTTCGACAAAAAATAACCTTTTATTTAAAAGTTGACTGTTAGGTCCATGATTGGCGATTAGGTCGAAATTGTTATTTTGACCAAAGTTGACTTTTTGGTCAGAGATTGACTTATTTAGTTAATAATTGGCAATTAGGTCAAAAATTGACTATTTTGACCAAAATTAAATTTTTTGTCAAAAGTTGACTAATTGGTCAACAGGGTTGTCATTAGGTCAGAATTTGAAAATTTTGACCAAAGTTATGTTTTTGGTCAAAAGTCGAGCTATTGGGTCAATGGGATGGTCATTATTCAAAAATTGATTATTTTAACCAAAATTGACTTTTTGGTCAAAAGTTGATCTATTGGGACAATGGGTTGGTCATTAGGTCAATGATTGACCATTTTGACCAAAGTTGACTTTTCGTCAAAAGTTGACCAATTGGGTCAATGGGTTGGTCATTGGGTCAAGGATTAACCATTTTGACCAAAGTTGACTTTTTCGTAAGAGATTAACTTATTGGGTCAACAATTGGTCATTAGGTCAAAAATTGACTATTTTGAGCAAAATTGAATTTTTTGTCAAATATTGACCTTTTGTGTTTATAGGTTGGTCGTTGAGTCAAGGATTGACCATTTTAACCAAATTTGACTCTTTGGTAAGAGATTGACTTATTGGGTCAATAATTGGTTGTTTGGTCAAAAATTGACTACTTTCACCAAAATTGATTTTTTAGTCAAATGTTGACCTATTGGGTCAATGACAATGTCAAGGATTGACCATTTTGACCAAAGTTGACTTTTTAATTAAACGTTGACCTATTGGGTCAATGAGTTGGTCATTAGGTCAAAAATTGACCATTTTGACCAAATCGACTTTTTGGTCAAAAGTTGACATATTGGGTCAATGGGTTGGTCATTGGGTTTGAAATTGACCATTTTGACCAAAATTGATTTTTTGGTCAAAAGTTGACCTGTTGGGTTAATGGGTGGTGATTAGTTTAAAATTTCATTTTTTTGACCAAAATTGACATTTTGGTCAAAAGTTGACCTATTGTGTCAATCGGTTGGTCATTGGGTCAAGGATTGACCATTTTGACCAAAGTTGAATTTTGGTCAAAAGTTGACCTATTGGGTCAATGTGTTGGTTATTGGGTCAAGGATTAACAATGTTGACCAAAGTTAACTTTTTGATCAAGAGTTCATCTTTTATGTCAATGGGATGGTCATTAGGTCAAAAGTTGACTATTCTGACCAAAATTGACTTTTTGGTCAAAAGTTGACATATTTAGTTAATGGGTTGGACTTTGGGTTGAGGATTGACGATTTTGACTAGGGTCAATGGGTTGGTTATTGGGTCAGAAGTTGACCATTTTAACTAAAGTTGACTATTTTGTCTAAAGTTGACCTTTAGGGTTAATGAGGTGGTTGTTAGGTTAAAAATTGACTATTTTGACCAAAATTTACTTTTTTAGTCAAAAGTTGACCAATTGGGTCAATAGATATATCATTATGTCGAGAATTGATCATTTTCACCAAAATTGACATTTTGGTTAAAAGTTGACCCATTGGGTCATGGGGTGGCCATTAGGACGAAAAAAAAAATTTGACCAAAATTGACTTTTTAGTCAAAGGTTGACCTATTTGGCCAATGAGTTGGTTATTTGGTCAAAAAATGACCATTTCGATCAAAGTTGACTTTTTGGTCAAAAGTTGACCTATTGGGTCAGTGGGTTGGTCATTGGGTTAAGGTTTGACCATTTTGACCAAAGTTGACTTTTTGGTCAAAAGTTGACCTATTAGGTCAATGGGTTGGCCATTGGGTTAAGGATTGACCATTTTGACCAAAGTTGATTTTTTAGTCAAAGATTAACTTATTGAGTCAATAATTAGTCACTTGATCAAAAATTGACTATTTTGACCAAAATTAAATTTTTTGTCAAAAGTTGACCCATCGGGTAAACTTATGGTCTTCGGGTCAGAAATTGACCATTTTGACCAAAGTTTACTTTTTGGTGAAAAGTTGACCTATTTGGTCAATGAGTTGGTAATTGGGTTAAGAATTGACCATTTTAACAAAAGATGACTTTTTGGTCAAAAGTTAACCTATTGGATTAATGGGTTGGTCATTGGGTCGGAAATTGACCATTTTAACCAAACTTGATTTTTTCGTCAAAAGTTGACCATTTGGGTTAATGGGTTGGTCATTAAGTCAAAAACTGACAATTTTGACCAAAATTAACTTTTTGGTCAAAAGTTGTCCTATTGGGTCAATGGGTTGGTCGTTGGGACAAGGATTGACCATTTTGAGCAGAGTTATTTTTTTGGTCAAAAGTTGACCTATTGGGCAAATGGGTTGGCTATTGAGTAAAAGATTAACAATTTCGACCAATGTTTACTTTTTGGTCAGAGATTGACTTATTGGGTCAATAATTGGTCATTCGGTCAAAAATTGATTATTTTGATCAAAATTTAATTTTTAGTCAAAAGTTGATTCATTGGATCAATTGGGTGGTCATTATGTCAGAAATTGATCATTTTGACCAAAGTTGACTTTTGGTCAAAAGTTGACCTTTTGGGTCAATGGGGTTATCATGAGGTCAAAAATTGACTTTTTCGACCAAAATTGACTTTGGTTAAAAGTTGACCTATTTGGTCATTAGGTCAAGGATTAACCATTTTGATCAAAGTTGACTTTTTGGTTAAAAGTTGACATATTTGGTGAATCGGTTGGTCATTCGGTCAAGGATTGACCATTTTGACCAAAATTGACTTTTTGGTCAGATATTGACTTGTTGGATCAATAATTTGTTATTAGGTTAAAAATTAATTATATTGACCAAAATTGAATTTTTGGTCAAAAGTTGACCCATTTGGGTCAATGGCGTGGTCATTGTGTTAGAAATTGATCATTTTGACCAAAGTTACCTTTTTGGTCAAAAGTTGACCTATTGGGTCAATGGGTGGTCATTCGCTCAAAAATTGACTATTTCGACAAAAATTGACATTTTATTTAAAAGTTGACCTATTGGGTCAATGATTGACAATTAGGTCATAAATTGACTATTTTGACTAAAGTTGACATTTTTTTGTCAGAGATTGACTTATTTGGTTAATAATTGGCAATTAGGTCAAAAATTGACTATTTTGACCAAGATTGAATTTTTTGTCAAAAGTTGACTCATTGGGTCAACGGGGTTGTCATTAGGTCAGAAATTGAACATTTTGACCAAAGTTAACTTTTTGGTCAAAAGTCGACCTATTGGGTCAATGGGATGGTCATTATTTAAAAATTGACTATTTTAACCAAAATTGACTTTTCAGTCAAAAGTTGATCTATTGGGTCAATGAGTTGGTCATTAGGCCAATGATTGACCATTTTGACCAAAGTTGACTTTTGGTCAAAAGTTGACCTATTGGGTTAATGGGTTGGTCATTGGGTCAAGGATTGGCAATTTTGACCAAAGTTAACATTTTCGTAAGAGATTAACTTATTGGGTCAATAATTGGTCATTAGGTCAAAAATTAACTATTTTGAGCAAAATTGAATTTCTTGTCAAATGTTGACCTTTTGTGTCTATAGGTTGGTCATTGAGTCAAGGATTGAGCATTTTAACCAAATTTGATTCTTTGGTAGGAGATTGACTTAATAGGTCAATAATTAGTTGTTTGGTAAAAAATTGACTACTTTAACCAAAATTGACTTTTTAGTCAAATGATGACCTGTTGGGTCAATGACAATGTCAAGGATTGACCATTTTGACCAAAGTTGACTTTTTCATTAAAAGTTGACCTATTGGGTCAATGAGTTGGTCATTGGGGCAAAAATTGACCATTTTGACCAAATCGACTTTTTGGTCAAAAGTTGACATATTAGGTCAAAGGGTTGGTCATTGGGTTTGAAATTGACCATTTTGACCAAAATTGACTTTTTGGTCAAAAGTTGACCTGTTGGGTCAATAGGTGGTAATTAGTTTAAAATTTCATTATTTTGACCAAAATTGACATTTTGGTCAAAAGTTGACCTATTGGGTCAATGAGTTAGTCATTGGGTCAAGGATTGACCATTTTGACCAAAGTTGACTTTTTGGTCAAAAGTTGACCTATTGGGTCAATGAGTTGGTTATTGGGTCAAGGATTGACCATGTTGACCAAAGTTAACTTTTTGGTCAAGAGTTCATCTTTTAAGTCAATGGGATGGTCATTAGGTCAAAAGTTGACTATTTTGACGAAAATTGACTTTTTGGTCAAAAGTTGACATATTTAGTTAATGGGTTGGTCTTTGGGTCGAGCATTGACGATTTTGACCATGATCAATGGGTTGGTTATTGAGTCAGAAGTTGACCATTTTAACTAAAGTTGACTTTTTGGTCAAAAGTTGTCCTATTTGGTTAATGGGGTGGTTGTTAGGTTAAAAATTGACTATTTTGACCAAAATTTATTTTTTTAGTCAAACTTTGACCAATTGGGTCAATGGGTATGTCATTATGTCGAGAATTGACCATTTTGACCAAAATTGACATTTTGGTCAAAAGTTGAACCATTTGGTCAATGGGGTGGTCATTAGGTCGAAAAATGACTAATTTGACCAAAATTGACTTTTTGGTCAAAGGTTGACCTATTGGGCCAATGAGTTGGTTATTTGGTTGTCGACCATTTCGATCAAAGTTGACTTTTTGGTCAAAAGTTGACCTATTGGGTCAATGGGTTGGTCATTAGTTCAATGATTGACCATTTTGACGAAATTTAACTTTTGGTCAGAGATTGACTTATTGGGTCAATATTTAGACATTATGTCATAAATTGATTATTTTGACCAAGATTGAATTTTTGGTCTAAAGTTGACCTATTGGGTCAATAGGGTGGTCATTGGGTCAGAAATTGACCATTTTGACCAAAGTTGACTTTTTGACTACCTTTGGGTCAATGGGATGGTCATTTGGTCAAAAATTAAGTTTTTTGATCAAAACTAACTTTTTGGTCAAAAGTTGATCTATTGGGTCAATGGGTTTGTCATTGGGTCAAGTATTGACTATTTTGACCAAAGTTGATTTTTTTGTCAAATGTTGACTAATTGGGTAAATGGCTTGGTCATCGTTTCCAAAATTGATCATTTTAACCAAATTTGACTTTTCGGTCAGAGATTGACTAATTGGGTCAATAATTAGTCAATAGGTCAAAAATTGACTATTTTGACCAAAATTGAATTTTTGGTCAAAGTTTGACGTATTGGGTTAAAGGGTTGGTTATTGGGTCAAGTATTGACCATTTTGACCAAAGTTGACTTTTTGGTCAAAAGTTGACCCAATGGGTCTATGGGTTGGTCGTTGGGTCAAAGATTAACCATTTTGACCAAAGTTGACTTTTTGGTAAGAGATTGAATTATTTGGTCAATAATTGGTCATTAGGTCAAAAATTGACTATTTTGACCCAAATTGATTTTTTGGTCAAAGGTTGAGCTATTGGGTCAATGGGTTGGCCAATAGGTCAAGGTTTTACCATTTTGACCAAAGTTGACTTTTCGGTCAAAAGTTGACCTATTGTGTTAATGGGTTGGTCATCGGGTCAAGGATTGTCCATTTTGACCAAAGTTGACTTTTAGGTCAAAAGTTGACCCAATGGGTCTATGGGTTGGTCGTTGGGTCAAATATTAACCATTTTGACCAAAGTTTACTTTTGGTAAGAGATTGACTTGCTTGGATTGATAATTTGTCATTAGGTCAAAAATTGATTATTTTGACCAAAATTGACTTTTTGGTCAAAAGTTGACATAATGGGTCAATGTGTTGATCATTGGGTCAAGGATTGACCATTTTGACCAATGTTGACTTTTTGGTCAAAATTTGGCATATTGGGTCAATGGGTTGGTCATTGGGTCAAGATTTGACCATTTTGACAAAAGTTGACTTTTACGTCAAAAGTTGACTTTTTGGTCAAAAGTTGACTTTTTGGTCAAAAGTTGACTTTTTGGTCAAAAGTTGACCTGTTGGGTCAATAGGTTGGTCATTGGGTTAAGGATTGACCATTTTGACCAATGTTGATTTTTTAGTCTGAGGTTGACTTATTGAGTCAATAATTGGTCATTAGATCAAAAATTAACTATTTTGACCAAAATTGAATTTTTGGTCAAAAGTTGACCCATTGGGTAAACTGGGTGGTCATTGGGTCAGAAATTGACCATTTTGACCAAAGTTGGCTTTTTTGTCAAAAGTTGACCTATTTGGTCAATGAGTTGGCAATTGGGTTAAGAATTGATCATTTTAACCAAAGATGACTTTTTGGTCAAAAGTTGACCTATTGGGTTAATGGGTTTGTCATTGGGTCAGAAATTGACCATTTTAATCAAACTTGATTTTTTGGTCAAAAGTTGACCAATTAGGTTAATGGGGTGGTCATTAAGTCAAAAATTGTCAATTTTGACCAAAATTAACTTTTTGGTTAAAAGTTGACCTATTGGGTCAATGGGTTGGTCGTTGGGTCAAGGATTGACCATTTTGAGCAGAGTTAATTTTTTGGTCATAGGTTGACCTATTGGGCAAATGTATTGGTCATTGAGTAAAAGATTAAGAATTTCGACCAATGTTTACTTTTTGGTCAGAGATTGACTTATTGGGTTAATAATTGGTCATTCGGTCAAAAATTGATTCTTTACACCTAAATTTACTTTTTAGTCAAAAGTTGATTCATTGGATCAATTGGGTGGTCATTATGTCAGAAATTGATCATTTTGACCAAAGTTGAATTTTGGTGAAAAGCTGACCTTTTGGGTCAATGTGGTTATCATGAGGTCAAAAATTGACTTTTTCGACCAAAATTGACTTTGGTTAAAAGTTGACCTATTCGGTCATTAGGTTAAGGATTGACCATTTTGATCAAAATTGACTTTTTGGTCAAAAGTTGACATATTTGCTGAATCGGTTGGTCATTCGGTCAAGGATTAAACATTTTGTCCAAAGTTGACTTTTTGGTTAGATATTGACTTATTGGATCAATAATTGGTCATTAGGTCAAAAATTAAATATATTGACCAAAATTGGATTTTTGGTCAAAAAGTGACCCATTTGGGTCCATGGCGTGGTCATTGTGTCAGAAATTGATCATTTTGGCCAAAGTTACCTTTTTGGTCAAAAGTTGACCTATTGGGTCAATGGGTGGTCATTAGGTCGAAAATTGACTATTTCGACAAAAATTGACCTTTTATTTAAAAGTTGACCTATTGGGTCAATGATTGGCAATTTGGTCAGAAATTGACTATTTTGCCCAAAGTTGACTTTTTGGTCAGAGATTGACTTATTTAGTTTATAATTGGCAATTAGGTCAAAAATTAACTATTTTGAGCAATATTGAATTTTTTGTCAAAAGTTGACTCATTGGGTCAATGCGATTGACATTAGGTCAGAAATTGAACATTTTGACCAAAGTTAACTTTTTGGTCAAAAGTAGACATATTGGGTCAATGGGATGGTCATTAATCAAAAATTGATTATTTTAACCAAAATTTACTTTTTGGTCAAAAGTTGATCTATTGGGTCAATGGGTTGTTCATTAGGTCAATGATTGACCATTTTGACCAAAGTTGACTTTTGGTCAAAAGTTGACCTATTGGGTCAATGGCTTGGTCATTGGGTCAAGAATTGACCATTTTGACCAAAGTTGACTTTTTGGTAAGAGATTAACTTATTGGGTCAATAATTGGTCATTAGGTCAAAAATTGACTACTTTGAGTAAAATTGAATTATTTGTCAAATGTTGACCTTTTGTGTCTATAGGTTGGTCATTGAGTCAAGGATTGACCATTTTAACCAAATTTGACTCTTTGGTAAGAAATTGACTTATTGGGTCAATAATTGGTCGTTTGGTCAAAAATTGACTACTATGACCAAAATTGACTTTTTAGTCAAATGTGTACCTATTGGGTTAATGGCAATGTCAAGGACTGACCATTTTTGACCAATGTTGACTTTTTAATTAAAAGTTGACATATTGGGTCAATGAGTTGGTCATTGGGTAAAAAATTGACCATTTTGACCAAATCGACTTTTTGGTCAAAAGTTGACATATTGGGTCAATGAGTTGGTCATTGGGTTTGAAATTGACCATTTTGACCAAAATTGACTTTTTAGTCAAAAGTTGACCTGTTGGGTCAATGCGTGGTAATTAGTTTAAAATTTCATTATTTTGACCAAAATTGACATTTTGGTCAAAAGTTGGCTTTATTAGATTGATGGGTTTGTCATTGGTTCGAAGGATTGACCAATTTGACCAAAGTTGACTTTTTGGTCAAAAGTTAACCTATTGGGTCAATGAGTTGGTTATTGGGTCAAGGATTGACCATGTTGACCATAGTTAACTTTTGGTCAAGAGTTCATCTTTTATGTCAATGGGATGGTCATTAGGTCAAAAGTTAACTATTTTGACCAAAATTGACTTTTTGGTCAAAAGTTGACATATTTAGTCAATGGGTTGGGCTTTGGGTCTAGGATTGACGATTTTGACCAGGGTCAATGGGTTGGTTATTAGGTCAGAAGTTGACCATTTTAACTAAAGTTGACTTTTTGGTCTAAAGTTGACCTATTGGGTCAATGGGGTGGTTGTTTGTTTAAAAATTGACTATTTTGACCAAAATTTACTTTTTCAGTCGAAAGTTGACCAATTGGATCAATGGATATGTCATTATGTCGAGAATTGACAATTTTGACCAAAATTGACATTTTGTTCAAAAGTTGACCCATTGGGTCAATGGGGTGGTCATTAGGTCGAAAAATGACTAATTTGACCAAAATTGACTTTTTGGTCAAAGGTTGACCTATTGTGCTAATGAGTTGGTTATTTAGTCAAATGACCATTTTGATCAAAGTTGACTTTTTGGTCAAAGTTGACCTATTGGGTCAGTGGGTTGGTCATTGGTTCAATGATTGACCATTTTAACCAAATTTAACTTTTGATCAGAGATTGACTTATTGGGTCAATAATTGGTCATTATGTCAAAAATTGACTATTTTGACCAAGATTGAATTTTTGGTCAAAAGTTGACCTATTGGGTCAACAGGGTGGTCATTGGGTCAGAAATTGACCATTTTGACCAAAGTTCACTTTTTAGTCAAAAGTTGACCTGTTGGGTCAATTGGATGGTCATTTGGTCAAAATTTGAGTATTTTGATCAAAATTGACTTTTTGGTCAAAAGTTGATCTATTGGGTCAATGTGTTTGTCATTGGGTCAAGGATTGACTATTTTGAGCAAAGTTGATTTTTTTGTCAAAAGTTGACTAATTGGGTAAATGGGTTGGTCATCGTGTCAAAAATTGATCATTTTGACCAAAGTTATCTTTTTTGTCAGAAATTGACTGATTGGGTCAATAGGTCAAAATTTGACTATTTTGACCAAAATTGAATTTTAGGTCAAGGTTTGACGTATTGGGTTTATGGGTGTGTTATTGGGTCAAGCATTGACCATTTTGACCAAAGTTGACATTTTGGTCAAAAGTTGACCCAATGGGTCTTTGGGTTGGTCGTTGGGTCAAAGATTAACCATTTTGACCAAAGTTGACTTTTTGGTAAGAGATTGAATTATTTGGTCAATAATTGGTCATTAGGTCAAAAATTAACTATTTTAACCAAAATTGATTTTTTGGTCAAAAGTTGAGCTATTGAGTCAAGGTTTGACCCTTTTGACCAAAGTTAACTTTTCGGTCAAAAGTTGACCTATTGGGTTAATGGGTTGGTCATCGGGTCAAGGATTGACCATTTTGACCAAAGTTGACATTTTGACCAAAGTTTACTTTTTGGTAAGAGATTGACTTATTGGGTCAATAATTGGTCATTAGGTCAAAAATTATTTATTTTGACCAAAATTAACTTTTTGGTCAAAAGTTGACATAATTGGTCAATGGGTTAATTATTGGTTCAAGGATTGACCATTTTGACAAAAGTTGACTTTTTGGTTAAAAGTTGACCTATTAGGTCAATGGTTTGGTCATTGGGTCAGAAATTGAGCATTTTCACCAAATCGACTTTTTGGTCAAAAATTGACATATTGGGTCAACGGGTTGGTCATTGAGTCAGAAATTAACAATTTTGACCAAAATTGACTTTTTGGTTAAAAGTTAACTTATTGGGTCAATGGATGGTCATTAGATTAAAAATTGACTATTTTGACCAAAATTAACTTTTTGGTCAAAAGTTGACCTATTGGGTCAATGGGTGGTCATTAGGTTAATAATTGACTATTTTAACCAATATTGATTTTTGGTCAAAAGTTGACCTATTGGGACAATGGTTTGGTCATTGGGTATGAAATTGAGCATTTTCACCAAATCGACTTTTTGGTCAAAAGTTGACCTATTGGGTCAATGAGTTGGTTATTGGGTCAAGGATTAACCAATTTGACCAATGTTGACTTTTTGGTCAAATTTTCATTTATTTGGTTAATGGGATGGTTATTAGGTCAAAAATTTATTATTTTGACCAAAATTTACTTTTTAGTCAAATGTTGACATATTTAGTCAATGGGTTGGTCATTGGGTCGAGGATTGACGATTTTTACCAGGGTTAATGGGTTGGTTATTGGGTTAGAGTTTGACTATTTTAACTAAAAGTTAACTTTTTGGTCAAAAGTTGACCTATTGGGTCAATGAGGTGGTTGTTAGGTCAAAATTTGACTATTTTGAGTAAAATTGCCTTTTTGGTCAAAAGTTGACCTATTTGGTCAATAGGTTGGTCATTTGGTCAGGGATTGACCATTCTGATCAAAGTTGACTTTTTGGTAAAAAGTTAACTTATTAGGTTAATGGGTTGGTCAGTGGGTGAAGGATTGAATATTTTGAATAATTAGTCATTAGGCAAAAAATTCACTTTTTTTACCAAAATTAACTTTTTGGTCAAAAGTTGATCTATTGGGTCAATGGGTTGGTCATTGGGTCAACGATTGACTATTTTCACCAAAGTTCACTTTATGGTCAAAAGTTGACCTATTGGGTCAATTGGGTGGTCATTATGTCAAAAATTGACAATTTTGACAACAATTGACTTTTTGGTCAAAAGTTGATGTATTGTGTCACTGAGTTGCTCATTATATCAAAAATTGACTATTTTGAACAAAATTAACTTTTTGGTCAAAAGTTGACCTATTGGGTCAATGAGTTAGTCATTACGTAAAAAAATTGACTATTTTGACCAAAATTGACTTTTTGGTCAAAAGTTGACCTATTGGGTCAATGGGTTGGTCACTGGGTCAAGGATTGATCATTTTGACTAAAGTTTACTTTTTGGTCAAAAGTTGACATATTTGGTCAATGGGTTGGTCATTGGATCGAGGATTAAACATTTTGACAAAATGTTGACTTTTATGTCATAGATTGACTTATTGCGTCAATAATTGGTAATTTGGTCAAAAATTAACTATTTTAACAAAAATTGACTTTTTTGTCAAAAGTTGATCTATTGGGTCAATGGGTTCTTCATTAGATTAAGGATTGACGATTTTAAAAAAAGTTGACTTTTTGGTCAGAGATTGACTGACTGGTCGAATAATTGGTTATTAGGTCAAAAATTGACTGTTTTGATCAAAATTGAATTTTTGGTCAAAAGTTGACCCTTTGGGTCAATGGGGTGGTCATTGGGTCAGAAATTGACCATTTTGACCAAAGCTGACTTTTTGGTCAAAAGTTGACATATTGGGTAAATGGGGTGGTCATTATTTCAAAAATTGACTATATTGACCAAAACTAACTATTTTGTTAGAAGTTGACCTATTTGCCAATGAGTTGGTCATTGTGTTAAGGTTTGACTATTTTGACTGAAGTTCACTTTTTGGTCAAAAGTTGACATGTTGGATGAATTGGTTGGTCATTGGGTCAAGGATTGACCATTTTGACCAAAGTTGACTTTTTGGTCAGAGATTGACTTATTGGGTCAATTTTTGGTAATTATGTCAAAGATTTATTATTTTTGTCAAAAGTTGACCTATTGGGTATATGGGTTTGTCATTGGGTCAAGGATTGACCATTTTGAACAAAGTTGACGTTTTGGCCAAAAGTTGACCAATTAAGTTAATGTGTTGGTCATTGGTTCAGAAATTGACCATTTTAACCAAACTTGACATTTTGGTTAAAAGTTGACCTATTTGGTTAATGAGGTGGTCATAAGGTTAAGAATTGACAATTTTGACCAAAATTAACTTTGTGGTCAAAAGTTGATCTATTTGGTTGGTCATTGGGTCAAAGACGATCATTTCGACCCAAGCCCAAGTAGACTTTTTGGTCCAAAGTTGACATATTGGGTCAATGGGTTGGTCATTGAGTAAAGGATTGACAATTTTAACCAAAGTGGACATTTTGGCCAGAGATTGACTTATTCGGTCAATAATTGGTCATTCGGTCAAAAAATAATTGTTTTGACCAATAGTTTTTTTATCAAAAGTTTACCCATTGGGTCCTTTGGGTGGTCAATATGTAAGAAATTGACCATTTTGACCAAAGTTGACTTTTTGTCAAATGTTGACGTATTGGGTCGATGAGTTGGTCATTGGGTCAGAAATTGACAATTTTTATTAACCTATTAGGTCAATGGGGTGGACATTAGGTAAAACATTGACTATTTTGACCAAACTTTACTTTAGTCAAAAGATGACCTATTGGGTCAATGGGTTGTTCATTGAGTCAAGGATTAATCATTTTGACCAAGGTTGACTTTTTGGTCAAAAGTTGACCTATTGGGTCAATGTGTTGGTAATTGGGTCAAGTATTGACCATTTTAAGCAAAGTTGACTTTTTGGTCAAAAGTTAACCTACTTAGTTAACGGGTTGGTCATGGGTTCAACGATTGAAGATTTTGACTAGGTTCAATGGGTTGGTTATTAGGTCAGATATTGATCATTTTAACTATAGATGACTTTTTGGTCAAAAGTTGACCTATTGGGTCAATGGGTATGTCATTGTATCAATGATTGGCCATTTTGACCAAAATTGACAATTTGGTCAATAGTTGACCCATTGGGTCAATGGGGTGGTCATAAGGTCAAAAAATTGACTAACTTGACTAAAATTGTCTTTATGGTCACAAGTTAACCTATTTGGTCAATGGCATGGTCCTTAGGTAAAAAGTTAATTTTGGTCTAAAAAGTCAATTTTTGACATAATGACCAACTCACTCACCAAATAGGTCAACTTTTGACCAAAAAGTTAATTTTGGTTAAAATTGTCAATTTTTAACATAATGACAACCCAATTGACCCAATAAGTCAACTTTTGACCAAAAAGTTAACTTTGGTCAAAATGGACAATTTCTGATCCAATGACCAACACATTGACCCAATAGGTCAACATTTGACCAAAAATTTAATTTTGGTCAAAATAATCAATTTTTGAGTTAATGACCAATTATTGACCCAATAAGTCAATCTTTGACCAAAAAGTCAACTTTGGTCAAAATGGTTAATACTTGACCTAATGACAAACTGATTGACCCAATAGATCAACTTTTGACCAAAAAGTCAATTTTGGTCAAAATGGTCAATTTTTGATCTAATGACCACCCATAGACCTAATAAGTCAACTTTTAACTAAAAAGTTAACTTTGGTCTAAATGGTCAATTTTTGCCAATGACCAAACCATTGACCCAATAGACTTTTGACCAAAAAGTCAACTTTGGTCAAAATGGACAATTTTTGACCCAATGACCAACCCATTGACCCAATTGGTCAACTTTTGTCCAAAAAGTCATCTTTGATCAAAATGGTCAATTCTTGACCCAATTACCAACTCATTGACCAAATCGGTCAACTTCGGTCAAAATAGTCAATTTCTGACCCTATGACCATCCGTTGACCCAATGGATCAACTTTTCACCAAATATTCAATTTTATTCAAAATAGTCAATTTTTGACCTAATGACCAATTATTGACCCAATAACTCAATCACTGACCAAAAAGTCAACTTTGGTAAAAAAGGTCAATCCTTGACCCAATGACAAACCCATTGACCCAATAGGTGAACTTTTGACCAAAAGTCAATTTTGATCAAATAGTCAATTTGTGACCCAATAACCAACCCATTGACCTAATAGGTTAACTTTTGACCAAAAAGTCATTTTTGGTCAAAATGGTAAATTCTTAACCCAATTACCAACTCATTGACCAAATATGTTAACTTTTGACCAAAAAGTCAACAATAGTAAAGAATGTCAATTTCTGACCCAGTGACCACCCAGTTTACCCAATGGGTCACCTTTTGATAAAAAATTCAATTTTGGTCAAAATAGTCAATTTTTGATCTAATGACAAATTATTGACCCAATAAGTCAATCTCTGACCAAATAATCAACTTTGGTCAGAATGGTCAATCCATAACCCAATGACCAACCCATTAACCCAATAGGTCAACTTTTGACCAAACAGTAAACTTTGGTCAATATGGTCAAACCTTGACCTAATGACCAACACAATGACCCAATAGGTCAACATTTGACCAAAAAATTAATTTTGGTCAAAATAGTCAATTTTTGACCTAATGACCACCCATTGACCCAATAGGTCAACTTTTGACCAAAAAGTCAACTTTGGCCAAAATGGTCTATCTTTAAACCAATGACCAAACCATTAACCCTATAAGTTAATTTTTGACCAAAAGTCAATTTTGGTCAAAATTGTCAATTTTTGTCCTAATGACCACCTCGTTGACCTAAATAGGTCAACTTTTTCCTAAAAAGCAATCTTTGGTCAAAATGATTAAGTTCTGACCCAATGACCATAAAGTCAACTTTGTAAATTTTTAGTTAAAATAGTCAATTTTTGACCTAATGACCAATTATTAACAAAATAAGTCAATCTCTAACCAAAAAGTCAACTTTGATCAAAATGGTCAATCCTTGACATAATGACTAACCCGTTAACCCAATAGGTCAACTTTTGACCAAAAAGTCAACTTTGGTCAAATTAGTCAATTTTTGACCTAATGACCACCCATTGACCCAATAGGTCAACTTTTGATAAAAAAAGTCAACTTTGGTCAAAATGATCAATTTGTGACCCAATGACAAAACCATTGGCCCAATAGGTCAACTTTTGACCAAAAAGTCAACTTTGGTCAAAATGGTTAATTCTTGACCTAATGACCAACTCATTGATCCAATAGGTCAACTTTTGAACAAAAAGTCAATTTTGGTCAAAATAGTTAATTTTTGACCTAACGCCCAATTATTGACCAAATAAGTTAATCTCTGGCCAAAAAGTCAACTTTGGTCATAATGGTCAATCCTTGACCCAACGATTAACCCATTGATCCAATATGTCAACACTTGACCAAAAAGTTAACTTTGGTCAAATGATAAATCCTTGACCCAATGACATCCCACTGACCCAATAGGTCAACATTTGACCAAAAAATTTATTTTGGTCAAAATTGTCAAATTTGACATAAGGACCAATTATTGACCCCATATGTCAACTTTTACCTAAATGTAAACTTTGGTGAAAATGGTTAATCCTTGACACAATGACCAACCCATTGACCCAATAGGTCAACTTTTGACCAAAAAGTCAACTTTGGTCAAAATGGTCAATTCTTGACCTATTGGCCAACTCATAGATAAAATAGGTCAACTTTTGAAAAAAAAGCCAAATTTGGTCAAAATAGTCAATTTTTTACCTAAAGCCCAATTATTGACCCAATAAGTCAATCTCTGACCAAAAAGTCAACTTTGGTCAAAATGGTCAATCATTGACCCAACGCCCAACCCATTGACCCAATATGTCAACATTTGACCAAAAAGTTAACTTTGGTAAAATGATAAATCCTTGATCCAATGACATCCCACTGACCCAATATATCAACCTTTGACCAAAAAGTCAATTTTGGTCAAAAATGTCAAATTTGACCTAAGAACAAATTATTGACCTAAGGACAAATTATTGACCCAATAGGTCAACTTTTTACCTCAATGTAAATATTGGGGAAAATGGTTAATCCTTGACACAGTGACTAACCCATTGCCCCAATAGGTCAACTTTTGAACAAAAAGTCAACATTGGCAAAAATGGTCAATTTCTTGACCTAATCACCAACTCATTGATCAAATAGGTCAACTTTTGAACAAAAAATCAATCTTGGTCAAAATAATTAATTTTTGACCTAATGACTAATTATTGACCCAATATGTCAATCTCTGACCAAAAACTTAACTCTGGTCAACATGGTCAATCCTTGACCTAATAACCAACCCATTGACCCAATAGATCAACATTTGACCAAAAGGTTAATTTTGGTTAAAATAGTGAATTTTTGACCGAATGACCAATTATTGACCCAGTAAGTTAATCACGGACCAAAAAGTCAACTTTGATCAAAATGGTCAATCGTTGAACCAATGACCAACCCATTAACCCAATAGGTCAACTTTTAAGCAAAAAGTTAACTTTGGTCAAAATGATCAATCCTTGACCCATTGACCAACCCATTAGCCTAATAGGTCAACTTTTGACCAAAAAGTTAATTTTTGGCCAAAATAGTTAATTTTGGCCAAAACAGTTAATTTTTGAGTTAATGACCAATTATTGACCCAATAAGTCAATCTCCAACCAAAAAGTTAACTTTAGTCAAAATGGTTAATCCTTGACCTAATGACAAACCAATTGACCTAATAGGTCAACATTTGATCAAAACGTCAATTTTGGTCAAAACAGTCAATTTTTGATCTAATGACCACCCATTGACCCAATAGGTCAACTTTTGACCAAAAAGTTAACTTTGGTCAAAATGGTCAATTTTTGACCTAACGACCAACCCGTTGATCCAGTAAGTCAACTTTTTACCAAAAAGTTATCTTTAGTCAAAATGGTCAATTCTTGACCTAATTACCAACTCATTCACCAAATAAGTCAAGTTTTGACTAAAAAGTTAACTTTTGTCAAAATGATCAATTTCTGACCAAATGACCACCCCGTTGAACCAATGGGTCCACTTTTCACCAAAAAATCAATTTTGCTCAAAATAATCAATTTTTGATGTAAAGACCAATTATTGACCCAATAAGTCAATCTCTGACCAAAAAGTCAATTTTGGTCAAAATGGTCAATCCTTGACCCAATGACAAACCCATTGACCAAATAGGTTAACTTTTGACCAAAAAGTCAATTTTGGTCAAAATAGTTAAATTTGGACCTAATGACCACCCATTGACCCTATAAGTTAACTTTTGACCAAAAAGACAACTTTGGTCAAAATGTTCAATTTCTAACCCAATGACCAACCCATTGACTCAATAGGTCAACTTTTAACCAAAAAGTCAACTTTGGCCAAAATGGTCAATCCTTGACCCAATGACCAACATATTAGCCCAATAAGTCAAGATTTGATCAAAAAGTCAATTTTTGACAAAATTGTCAATTTTTGACCTAATGACCACTTAATTGACCTAAATAGGTCAACTTTTGACCAAAAAGCTAACTTTGGTCAAAATGGTCAATTTCTGACACAATGACCACCCCATTGACCCAACGGGTAAACTTTTGACCAAAAATTCAATTTTGGTCAAAATAATCAATTTTTGACCTAATGACCAATTATTGACCCAATAAGTCAATCTTTAACTAAAAAGTTAACTTTGGTCAAAATGGTCAATCCTTGACTAATTGACCAACCCATTGATCCAATAGGTCAAATTTTGACCAAAAAGTCAACTTTGGTTGAAATGGTCAATCCTTGACCCAATGACCAACCCATTAACCCAATAAGTCAACTTTTGACAAAAAAGTCAATTTTGGTCAAAGTAGTCAATTTCGATCTAATGACCAATTATTGACCCAGCAAGTCAAACTCGAACTAAAAAGTCAGCTTTGGTCAAAATGGTCAATCAATGACCCAATGACCAACCCGTTGACCCAACAGGTCAACTTTTGACCAATAAGTAAATTTTAGTCAAAATAGTCAATTTTGACCTAATGACTAATTATTGATCTAGCAAGTTAATCTCTAACCAAAAAGTCAAATTTGGTCAAAATGGTCAATCCTTGACCCAATGACCAACCCACTAACCTAATAGGTCAACTTTCGACCAAAAAGTAAATATTGGTAAAAATAATCAAATTTTAAATTAATGACCAATTATTGACCCAATCAGTCAATCTCTGACCAAAAAGTCAACTATGGCCAAAATCGTCAACCCTTGCAACAATTACTAACCAATGACCGAATATGTCAATTTCTGACCAAAAAGTTAACTTTTGTGGAAATGGTCAATCCTAGACCCAATAACTAACCCATTGACCCAATATGCCAACTTTTGACCAATAAGTCTACTTTGGTCCAAATGGTCAATCCTTGACCCAATGACCCAATAGGTCAACTTTTGACCAAAAAGATAATTTTAGTCAAAATAGTTAATTTTTGACCTAATGACCACCCCATTGACCAAATATGTCAACTTTTGACCAAAAGTCAACTTTGGTCAAAACCAATTTTTGACCCAATGACCAACCCATTGATCCAATAGGTCAACTTTTGACCAAAATGTCAACTTTGGTCAAAATGATCAATCCTACACCCAATGACCAACCCCTTGACCCTATAGGTCAACTTTTGACCAAAAAGTCAATTTTGATTAAAATCGTTAATTTTTGAATTAATGACAAATTATTAATCCAATAAGTCAAGCTCTGACCAAAAAGTCAACTTTGATCAAAATCGTCAATCCATAACCCAATGACCACCCCGTTGACCTAATGGGTCAACTTTTGACAAAAAATTCAATTCTGGTCAAAATAGTCAATTTTTGACCTAATGACCAATTATTGACCCAAAAAGTCAATCTTTGACCAAAAAGTCAACTTTGGTCAAAATGGTCAATCCTTGACCCAATGACAAACCCATTGACCTAATAGGTGAACTTTTGACCAAAAAATCAATTTTTGTCAAAATAATCAATTTTTGACCGAATACCCACCCATTGACCCAATAGGTCAACATTTGACACAAAAAGTCAACTTGGCAAAATGGTCAATTTTTGACCCAATTACCAACGCATTGACCAAATAGGTTAACTTTTGGCCAAAAAGTCAACTTTGGTCAAAATGGTCAATTTCTAACCCAATGACCACCCAGTTTACCCAATGGGTCACCCTTTGACCAAAAATTCAATTTTGGTCAAAATAGTCAATTTTTGATCTAATAACCAATTATTGAACCAATATGTCAATCTTTGACCAAATAATCAACTTTGGTCAAAATGGTCAATCCTTAACCCAATGACCAACCCATTGACCCAATAGGTAACTGTTGACCAAACAGTCAACTTTGGTCAAAATGGTCAAACCTTGACCCAATGACCAACCCATTGACCCAATAGGTGAACTTTTGACCAAAAAGTCAATTTTGGTCAAAATAGTTAATTTTTGGCCTAATGACCACCCATTGATCCAATAGGTCAACTTTTGACCAAAAAGTCAACTTTTGCCAAAATGTTCAATCCGTAAACCAATGACCAACCCATTAATCCTATAGGTTAATTTTTGACCAAAAAGTCAATTTTGGTCAAAATTATCAATTTTTATCCTAATGACCACCTCATTTACCTAAATAGGACAACTTTTGACCAAAAAGCCAACTTTGGTCAAAATGATTAAGTTCTGACCCAATAACCATAAAGTCAACTTTGTGAGTTTTTGGTTAAAATAGTCAATTTTTGACCTAATGACCAATTATTGACAAAATAAGTCAATCTTTCACCAAAAAATCAACTTTGGTAAAAATGGTCAATCCTTGACATAATGACTAACCAGTTGACCTAAGAGGTCAACTTTTGACTAAAAAGTCAACTTTGGTCAAATTAGTCAATTTTGGACCTAATGACTAGCCATTGACCCAATAGGTAGACTTTTGACTAAAAAGTCAACTTTGGTCAAAATGGTCAAGTTTTTAACCCAATGACTAAACCATTAACCCAATAGGTCAACTTTTGACTAAAAAGTCAACTTTGGTCAAAATAATCAATTCTTGACCTAATGACCAACTCATTGATCAAATAGGTCAACTTTTGAACAAAAAGTTAATTTTGGACAAAATAGTCAATTTTTGACCTAAAGCTCAATTGTTGACCCAATAAGTCAATCTCTGACCAAAAAGTCAACTTTGGTCTAATGGTCAATCCTTAACCCAACGACTAACCCATTGACCCAATATGTCAACATTTGACCAAAAAGTCAACTTTGGTCAAATGATAAATCCTGACCAAATGACATCCCACTGACCCAATATATCAACTTTTGACCAAAAAGTCAATTTTAGTCGAAATTGTCAATTTTGACCTAAGGACCAATTATTGACCCAAAAGGTCAACTTTTTGCCTAAATGTAAACTTTGGTGAAAATGGTTAATCCTTGACACAATGACCAACCGTTTGACCAAATAGGTCAACTTTTGACCAAAAAGTCAACTTTGGTAAAAATGGTCAGTTTCTAGACCCAATCACCAACTCAGTGATCCAATAGGTAAACTTTTGGACAAAAAGTCAATTTTGGTCAAAATAATTAATTTTTGACTTAATGACTAATTATTAACCCAAAAAGTCAATCTCTGACCAAAACGTTAACTCTGGTCAAAATGGTTAATCCTTGACCTAATGACCAACCCATTGACCCAATAGGTGAACATTTGACCAAAAAGTTAATTTTGGTCAAAATAGTGAATTTTTGACCTAATGACCAATTATTGACCCAATAAGCCAATCGCTGACCAAAAAGTCAACTTTGATCAAAATGGTCAATCCTTGACCCGATGACCAACCCATTGACCCAGTAGGTCAACTTTTGACTAAAAAGTTAACTTTAGTCAAAATGATCAATCCTTGACCCATTAACCGACCCATTGACCAACCCATTAGGCTAATAGGTCATCTTTTGAGCAAAAAATCAATTTTGGTCAAAATTGTTATTTTTTGAGTTACTGACTAATTATTGACCCAATAGGTCAATCTCTGACTAAAAAGTCGACTTTGGTCAAAATGCTTAATCCATGACTTAATGACAAACTGATTGACCCAAGAGGTCAACTTTTGACCAAAATGTCAATTTTGGTCAAAACAGTCAATTTTTGATCTAATGACCCCCTATTAACCCAATAGGTCAACTTTTGAGCAAAAAGTCAACTTTGGTCAAAATGATCAATTTTTGACCAGAAGGCCAACCCGTTGACCCAATAAGTTAACATTTTACCAAGAAGTCATCTTTAGTCAAAATAGACAATTCTTGACCCAATTACCAACTCATCGACCAAATATGTTAACTTTTGACCAAAAAGTTAACATTGGTCAAAATGGTCAATTTCTAACCAAATGATCACCGCGTTGAACCAATGGGTCTACTTTTGACCAAAAAAATCAATTTTGGTCCAAATAATCATTTTTTCATCTAATGACCAATTATTGACCCAATAAGTCAATCTCTGACCAAAAAGTCAACATTGGTCAAAATGATGAATCCTTGCCCTAATGACAAACCCATTGAACCAATAGGTCAACTTTTGACCAAAAAGTCAATTTTCGTCAAAATAGTTAATTTTTAACCTAATGACCACATATTGACCCTATAAGTTAACTTTTGACCAAAAAGACAACTTTGGTCAAAATGGTCAATTTCTAACCCAATGACCAACACATTGACCCAGAAGGTCAACTTTTAACCAAAAAGTCAACTTTGGCCAAAATGGTCAATCCTTGACCTAATGACCAACCCATTAACCCAATAGGTCAAGATTTGACCAAAAAGTCAATTTTGGACAAAATTGTCAATTTTTAACCTAATGACCACTTAATTGAGCTAAATAGGTCAACTTTTGACCAAAAAGCTAACTTTGGTCAAAATAGTCAATTTCTGACACAATGATCACCCCATTCACCCAATGGGTTAACTTCTGACCAAAAATTCAATTTTGGTCAAAATAATTAATTTTTGAACTAAAGACCAATTATTGACCCAATAAGTCAATCTCTAACTAAAAAGTCAACTTTGGTCAAAGTGGTTAATCCTTGATCAATTGACCAACGCATTGATCCAATAGGTTAACTTTTGACCAAAAAGTCAACTTTGGTCTAAATGGTCAATCCTAGACCCAATGACCAACCCATCACCCAATAGGTCAACTTTTGACCAAAAAGTCAATTTTGGTCAAAGTAGTCAATTTTGACCTAATGACCAATTTTTGACCCAGTAAGTCAAAATCCAACCAAAAAGTCAACATTGGTCAAATTGGTCAATCATTAACTCAATGACCAATCCGTTGACCCAATAGGTCAACTTTTGACTAAAATGTCAACTTTTGTCAAAATGGTCAATTTATGACACAATGACAACCCCATTATCCTAACGAGTCAACTTTTGACAAAAAATTCAATTTTGGTCAAAATAATCAATTTTTGACCTAATGACCAGTTTTTGACCCAATAAGTCAATCTCTGAGCAAAAAGTCAACTTTGGTCAAAATGGTCAATTTTAGTCCCAATGACCAACCCATTAACCCAATGGGTCAACTTTTGACCAAAAATACAATTTTGGTCAAAATAGTCAATTTTTGACCTATGACCAATTATTGACCAAATAAGTCAATATTTGACTAAAAAGTCAACTTTGGTTAAAATGGTCAATCCTTAACCCAATGACCAACCCATTGACATAATATGTCAATTTTTAACCAAAAAGTCAATTTTAGTCAAAATAATCAACTTTTGACATAATGACCAATTATTGACCTAGTAAGTCAATCTCAAACCAAAAAATCAACTTTGGTCAAAATGGTCAATCCTTAACCTAATTACCAACCCATTAACCTAATAGGTCAACTTTCGACAAAAAGTCAATTTTGGTAAAAATAATCAATTTTTAAATTAATGACCAATTATTGACCCAATCAGTCCAACTTTGGCCAAAATCGTCAACCCTTGACCTAGTCACCAACAATGACCAAGCATGTAAACTTCTGACAAAAAAGTTAACTTTGGTCGAAATGGTAAATCCTAGACCTAATGACTAACCCATTGACCCAATATGTCAACTTTTGACCAAAAAGTCAACTTTGGTCCAATTGGTCAATCCTTGACCCAATGACCCAAAAGGTCAACTTTTGACCAAAAAGATAATTTCTATCAAAATAGTTAATTTTTGACCTAATGACCACCCCATTGACCAAATAGGTCATCTTTTGATCAAAAGTCAACTTTGGTCAAAATGGTCAATTTCTGACCCAATGACCAACCCATTGACCCAATAGGTAAATTTTTGACCAAAAAGTGAACTTTGGTCAAAATGATCAATCCTTGACCCAATGACCAACCCCTTGATCCTATAGGTCAACTTTTAAGAAAAAAGTGAATTTTGGTTAAAATACTCAATTTTTTAATTAACGACCAATTATTAACCCAATAAGTCTCTGACCAAAAAGTCAACTTTGGTCAAAATCGTCAATCATTTACCTAATGACCAACCCATTGACTCAAAAGGTCAACTTCTGACCAAAAAGTTAACTTTGGTCGAGATGGTCAATCCTAGACCCAATGACCAACCCATTGAAACAATAGGTAAATCTTTTGACCAAAAAGTCAACTTTGGATAAAATGGTCAATTATTGACCCAACAACCCATTAGGTCAACTTTTGACGAAAAAGTCAATTTTGGTCAAAATAGTTATTTTTTGACATAATGACCGCCAGTTTGACCCAATAGGTCAACATTTGACCAAAAAGTCAACTTTGGTCAAAATGGTCAATTTCTCACCCAATGACCGACCCATTGACCTAATAGGTCAACTTTTGACCAAAAAGACAACTTTGGTCAAAATGATCAATCATTGACCCAATGACCAACCCAATCATCCAATAGGTCAACTTTTGACCAAAAGTCTATTTAGGTAAAAAAAAAGTCAATTTTTGACCTAATGACCAATTTTTGACCCAATAAGTAAATCTCTAACCAAAAACTTAATTTTAGTCAAAATGGTCAATCTTTGACCCAATAACAAATCCATTGACCCAATAGGTAAACTTTTGACGAAAAGTCAACATTGGTTAAAATGGTCAATTTCTAACCCAATGAATAACCCATTGACCCATTAGGTTAAATTTTTACCAAAAAATTAACTTTTGTCAAAATGATCAACCCTTGACCCAATGACCAACATATTAACCCAATAAGTCAACTTTTGACCAAAAAGTCAATTTTGGTCAAAATAGTCAATTTTTTCCCTAATGACCAATTATTAACAGAATAAGTCAATCTGTGACCATGTCGGCATATTTTTAGGTTATATATATATTTTTTGAAAAGGGGTCGCCTACAGAAATTGTCGATGAATTTTAAATTTTAAATTTAATTTAAATATATATAGCTTTAGAAAGAAGCATTTGATTTTGAAAATAATTTTATGTTTAATAATTTTAAGATATGAAATCAAACAGATCTCACGTCCCAAATAGTTTCTGTAAACGAGCACCACACCACAAATTGTGTATCTATCCCGAAGAATAGACACACTGCTTGATAATGGGACTTGATTAAATAAACTAGAAGATTTATGACATCCGTTTAGTCTGCGAACCAATTTTATAAGCCAACAAGTTCCACTGTTTAATATAAAGGAATTAAACAGGGTTTATCTTACCTGGGTTCTTAAAGTTTCGAATAAGGGCAAGCCCTTCTAGTTAATTACATCTTAAATGTCCGAAGACACTCAAGAAAACTCTCGATAATGATCAGTGGTTTTGCTCTCAAGAATTTCAAAGTTTAAGGTTTTCAAACACTTGGACTCTGCAAATTTCAATATGAAATAACTCAAATTTGGAACAGTTTATTTTAAGAATCCAAAGGAAGATAAGTAGAGGATGTCACAAACCTAAAGTGAACTTCGGTGACTTCCCAACTATCCTATGCTTTGGCATCAATTTGAGAGTTTATTTAATGCTATAATCCTGCCAATTTTAGTTAATTAGGACTTATACTTGTATGACATAATCATACAAATAGCCTGGAAGATGTGAGGGTTTATGTCATACCAAACGACTCTCTCGGAGTCCTAAGACCGGTTAGGACTTAATTTGCATAACATGATTATGCAAATGTCAACGAAAAGCTGAGGATTTATGTTGCACTAGGTAGACTACCTCGAAATCCTATCACTTGGTTATTTATTTCTAAGAAAGGTTATGCTGATGTAGATTCCAGTTTTGCTGACGACGATGGTCGTGCTGCCCACTGTGCTCCAAGCTCCGTGTCGTTGCAGAGGTTTGATTTTAGAAAGTGGCAATCAAGAGATGAGAGAAGTGTTCTGGTTTAGAAAAGTTTTATGGTTCAAATGCCTTAATGTTTTATTAGGGGAATCTTAAAGTTGATTATAATAACACTGGTTAAGATCCCACGGTTCCATCATTCCGGCACCGTTATGTTATCGGATTCACATAGTCGAAATGAATTTGCTAAACTCAACTGAATGAGTTCCACACTTTCTTTTAGACTGTGGGAAATCTCGTTAGCAACACGTATGCTACATCATCCGAGATATTCGCAATCATCCAACGAGACATTTTAATTTAATTATAATTGTAGTTTTGTTGTTTTGTTTGTAATTTAATTTTGAGTTGTTTTATCTTTTGAATGTTGTGGCGGTGAATTTTATCTTGTTGTGAATTTAGTTTTGGGTTTCAGTTTTGTGGCTATCCTAAAATTTTCAGTTTTCATGTAGGGTGACATTCTTGTTTAACATGCAAGTTTTGTAAGAAGGAAAATACGACGCAGGTAAATAAATTGCAATAAACATAAAAGCGTACCTAGTAAGCATTCCCGTCACTTTCACCTACACTTAAAACACATGTCAGTGCATTTAAATATTTGCAACAAACACCTAGGTAAAGCTAAGAGAAGGTTCTGGTTGTCTACCAAAATTCTAATCCTATTGCTAGTCACTTCCTGTGACGTCTAGGTCTTTATATTTTATGGATGATTTTCTTCACCAAAGAATAATTAAGTTCAATTGTTCTTCTAAAACATCCCATCGTATTGAGAAAGTGCTTAGGACGAGTACTAAAAATCTTTTCAATACTTCTGAGATTATTTCGAGTCCAACTGAATTTTATTGTACAAGTGAATTAATCATTTAAGAGATTTAGTTATGTTTTGCTTCTTGCTCACTGAACCCGGACATTTGATTATCCGATGAGTGAAGTGACATTTCACTTGATGCTTTATTTGAGGGTTATAATAATAAAAGTCTTTAGGGGTGAATTAGTTTGTTGAGGATTATAACTGTTTTGATTAGATTGATGATTTTAAGGTAATTTTAATTTAATTCCAAAATTCAAGTTGATTTTCTTTTAAGTGTTTTGAGTTTACTTAAGTTGAAAGAGCTATTTAAATTATTTTATTGAATTAAATTTTGATAATTTAAATTTGATTTGAATTGATCATATTAATTTAGGTTAATTTTAATGCATTAAAATGATTTAATTTATAATGTTTTAATCATGCATTGTTTTAGGTTGATCTTTGATGTTTTAAATTTTGTTTTGATTTAAGTCTTCAACATTTTTAAGATCAATTTTAACATCTTGAGTTTGTTCCAATTTGATTTTTAATTAATCTCAAATTATTTTTAAATATCTTTAAGTTTATTTATTTTAATTGTTAAGTCATTTAATATTTTAAGTTTCAATTTATTTAACAAGTTATTTCCCTTTTAACTATTAATTTTGATCATCATGTCTTTAAAATTGATTAAGAGTTGAGTATTATTGGAATGGTTCATTTTGGGATTTTAGATTAAATAATTATAATCTTCCCAAATTATATCCCCATTTTAATAATCCAAATTTCAATTATTCTCCCAAAATTTAAATTATTTAATTAATTAAAGTTTCATTTTGATTTGTTGAAAGTGATTAATGGGTTTCTACCCCTTGACTACCTTAGTATCAATCATCTAATAAGAATTTAAGGTCAAATATTTTATCCCTCCCTTTGGTTTAGCCAAAATTTTAGTTGTGGTTAACATTCCTTAATTACCATTATGCCCCCTTTAGGCTTGTTTATTTCATAACTCACTAAATTGAGGTCAAATGAACTTGGAATTTTTATGTCACTTTGCTCATATGCCAATTAAGACATTAGAGAAGAAAATGTGATTTTTCTGTTTTTAATTTAATTTATATATTTATTTTAATGCAAAATAAGGTTTTTCAATGAAAATTCAACAACATGACCAAAGTGAGGTTTTTGTCCTTAAGAAAATTATGGAATGTCCCTACTGACTAGAGGATCACTTGGACCAATTTTAGTGATTTTTTGAATTATATTTGATTTATTTTAATTATTTTGAATTTTGGGGTATCAATTAATTATAAAATAAAAATAAAGTTTTAAAATGGATTTTATATTTTTCTTAAGCCCCTCTAACCTCAGGAAAGCCAAAGAAATAAATTTTACAATTTTCTGATTTTTCTTTGATTTATTAGAATTATTTTAATGGGAAGGTTTGAAAATTCATTTTTTAATATTAAAAATTGTCTTAAGCCTTTAAAATTTAATATCTTAACCTAGAGACTTAGGAAAAATATTTGGTTGGTTCCTAAGTAATTAGAGGACCAAATATGATATTTTTATGAATTTTAATATTTTTGTGATTTTTTTAATTTTTTAATTATTAAAATATTTATAGAATGGTTAAAAATGAAAGTTTTTAGAAAATTCTAATTTTATTTTTTTTAGACTCCCCTGATATCAGAGAGCCTACAAAACCAATTTGGTGAATTTTTAAAGTGTAGTTTGGGTTTTATGAATTTTTTAATTTTAAAAATGACCATACAACTTACATAATTCATTTAATGGCTTAAATTATTTCCAATTGACTTGAAATTTTTATGTGAGGTTTTCTACAACTTAAGTGACAGTGGAGAATTGTTTTTAAGTGATTTTGATATGTGGTTACTCCTAATTAATTAAAGTTCAATTTTGAGTGTTTAAGCTAATTAAGGTTATTCTTAAGGAATTAAATCAAACCACAATTTTCCTAGGGCCCTCTGGTCATAAGCTACCTCCCCTAATTTTCCTAGAATTTATTAAGCAACATGCTAATTACTAGAATTAAAAAATCCAAACAGACACATGAATTTAGAAAATCAATAACTTACCATAGAGGTAGCCTCTGGTCTTGAAAAATTCAGGGAATGTTCCCAAGAACAGAGGCTACAAAAGCCCTATGGTCTCATGTCATGATGAATTGTATGCATGCATGGAGAATTGAAATACTTAAAACAGTAGATAATTAATTAAAAATAAAATACTCATAAAAAAAAGTTAATTCTTTTTTCACATTGTTCTCCTCTGTTCACTGAGCAAGAAAGTATTTTTATTTTATTTTTTGTGATTTTTCTAGACAAAAATATGGATTTTTGAAGTTTAGGGCAATTAAATAAATGAAAAATACCCCATTTATCTACATATCCAGCACGGCGCCCCGTCATCCTCAGCAGATTTGAAACTCCACACGGCGTGCTTCCATTTGACGCTGCCTTCCACCTCAGCGCCACGTGGCCCCACGGTTTCATCCCGTATCCTGATCCGGCATGATCTGGACCGTCCACTTATTACACGCGCGAACAGACGACATCCGTTCATCGTCCCCGAGTGCCCCTACCCGAGAACCATCCACCTTCTAGACCTAATATCTCACTCGATACTCAACCAAATCGAGTGTAGTTTCTCCCTACATGCTCGTCTAGCCTAGAGGAGTATATACATGTGACTAACATGCATTGAAATTAACTCAAATTAAATGCAGAATAATTGGAAGCTCGGGTTGAAGAAAAGTTCCCATAACTTGGTTCAGGAGGTGAAGCCTCGACTGAATGTGCTCTGCACATTCGTTGGACCTGGAGGAGCCTAGGGATGAAGCCTCTGGTCCTTATAAAATGTCTAGACTAGATTTCCACCAAGCCCGATTTCAAAACTTGGCCGATAGAGAGAATGGCTAGCCTGGTGAGGGGGCTTTTGCTGGTGAACTTCTCCTCTTGGTCTGGTGAAGGTGTAGAGTCAATCAATTTGAAGATTGACTCACTGTGGTGAAGTGTCCTAGTTTTGGGCTTAAATTTGAGCTCAGAAATTGAGCTCACATAAGGAGTTTTAGGGCTAGATTTCAGTGGGGATCAAATGCTCTATGTTAGGAGAAGTGTGTGGAGTGATTTTGGCAGAGTTTTGGTAAGGTTTGTTTCAGCACCTTTTTTGGTCGTGAAGGTGGCGGGTTTAAATAACCATGGCTGGAGGGCTTCCCAGAGGCAATTGAAGGCTAGGATCAGCTGCTCAGGGGAAGAGAAGAAGAGCCATGGTCTCCACTGGGGTTGGGACAGCTCAGCAAGGGAGAATTTGAATTTTTGGCTCACATGAAGCTCTCGGCCATGGTGTTTCCCGGCGACCCAGGTGGCTGGCCGGCAGGGTCAGGTCACCATCTTGACCAGTGAGGTCAGGGCTGGGGTTTGGTGAGTTCAATTGGCTTTGGCCATGTGTAAAGGGGTTTGATTTAAATGGTATGGAGGAGAGCTCATTTTGGGCTTGGTTTGGTCAATTCATGCAAATGGGTTGGGTGCACCCGCCATGACCTGGTTTTAGGCTGATGGAATCAGTTGGGTCTGCTAGAAAAGGGTGGTGAAGTCTCCATCCATGGTGAGGTGGCTAACTTAGATTAGAGTGTTACATAAATGAGGTTGAAAATGTTTAGTGAAGGGTTAAGAATGAGGCTCCCTCGTTTGCCACTAATGGCATGGTGAGGTGGAAAGGGTTCTTCATGGCTTTCATGTGGCTTGTGCATGGCTTCATTGGCTCCATTTGGCTTGGGAAAAGATTAGCTCACTTGCATGAAAATGGGTTCTATGAATTTTGGATATTTTGATGAAAATTTGTATGAAGCTTGATTTAGAATCATTTGATCATGGATTTAAAACTTAGAGATGATATCAATTAAAGGGATGATGAGAAGAAATTGTCATGTGGGCTTTGGAATAGATTTTGGGCTTTTTCAAATTTGGTAAAAATGGGCTTTTAAATGTCTTATGGAAGTAGGCATTTTAGGTTTCAAAATGAACTTTTGGATGAATATTTTGTAAAAGATTATACTAAATAAATGTTGCAGTTGGTTTAGGGATGTGTCATGAGAATTTTAGAAAAGATTTGATGTCATTTGGGGTTGAATTGGGTTTAATTTGGGCCTCTTTAATAATAGGGTCAAAGTGGGTCAAATTGGGCTAACTTGGGCTAAGGTTGGGCTAATGTTGGTTTTGATGTAAAATTAATGTTGTAAAATGTTTATGGAGGTGTAATAAAGAGTTTTCAATTTTGGTTGGGTCTCAATTTTGAGATTTGGGCCTATTTGGGTTCAAGATTAGTTTTGGCCAATTTAGGGAATTTTGGCTTAAGTTAAGCTTGGGTAAAGTTTGGGTTCAAATTTGGGGCAAATCAAGTTAGTGTTTTGTTGATGGGGATGTTGGGAAGGTTTTAGAAAAGATTTGGGGCTAATTGGAGTTGAGTTGGGTTGGTTTGGGCTAAGTTTAGGTCATGGGCCAAAATTGGGCTTTAAGCTTTAAATTGAAATTGGATCCACATGTTGATAAAATTGGGTTTTGATTTGGTTTAAATTGATATTGGGAATATTTAATTGAAGTTTAGAATTGAATTGGATCAAAATTGAGGTCAATTAAAGTGATTTGGTTGGACATTGGGTCCACTTAAGTTAAAAAAAGGGTCAAATTGGGGATTTTGGTACAAGTGGGCTAAATTAACAAAATTGGCCTATGGTGTAGTTGAACAAAATAAAATTGGGAATATTCGAGATTTTCTAAAATTTTATGGGAATTTTTGGAATTTTTGTATTTTTAGGCTAAAAGGGTATTTTGGATATTTGGAGGTTATTGGGGGGTATTTTGGAAATTTTGGTATATTTGGCCATGGATGATCAATTTGAGTGGTGAAGAATATTTAGTATTGATTTTGAGGGATTTTGGATAATTTAGGCAATTTTGCAAATTTTGGGTAATTTCAAGGGCATTTGGTAGGTTTAGGGTCCTGGGGGTCAAAAATTTAAATTTGGGAAAAATGAAGATCAAGTGTGAGTGAAATGAAACCATTTGATTGAGCCATGAAGCCATATTAAGTTCATAAGGTCCATGAGAGGACTCATTTTAGGCACTCAATATGTTGTTCCTAACCCTCTTAGCTAGGGGCTTAGGGGTTAAGGTCCATCCATATGAGTTATCTACATGAGTCAGGGAGTCAAATGAGTAAAAGTGGTTTTAAGATTTGGAATGTGTGTGAGAGTGTGGTGTGGGCAAGCTTGCCCTCACCAAGACCAGACCACCCAGGGTAATCCTAAGGCCAAAGTGTCCTATAGGAACCTCATCCTTTAAACCTCCACATTTGAGCTTAACCCTCCAAGTGGCCTGGGGGTTTACAATCAAACTTATGGGGTTTGAATGGAGTTAAGAAGTGTTTTGAATTTCTAAGTGGTGGGTCCCATTTCTAGTCCTCTAGGATAGTCGAAGGGAAAACCTATGGCTAGATCCTAAGTACTAAGGAGAGAGATAAGACCTCACCAAAATGGAGGTCAACAAATGGACCCCCAATAGGTGTGGTGTGTTAACCAAGAACAACGCACGTATTGGCGTTGACTGAAGAAATCAACAAAGCCAACACAAATGTTCGAGTGACAAACTCAGAACAAAGTGTAAGAAATTTCCACTGGGGAGTATCAGGTAAACTTCCAAGAATGAAGTTTCCAGAACTCTCGCTGGGGAAGAAGAGGTGAATTCCAAATCACAAGATCTGGAGAGGGATAGATTGGATTTTAGATCAATTTAATTTTTATTTCATGTTTCAATTTTGAGTTTGAATTTTCGATTTAAGTTTTAATTTCGGTTGCAATTTGACTTAATCAGAATTTTGTTCTAAAGTTAATTTGAGATTTAGATTTCATGGTGGATTTCGCAGAGATTTCGGATTTGAAATGAGAATTGGAACCTAAGTTCCAACCTCGAGATTGCAAAGAGAACTGGAATTTAAGTACTGATTGAAAAGGATGAGAATCAAAATTTAGGTATTGATCTCAAAAAGAGAGTCAGAATTTGGTACCGACCTCAAAAGGAGAGAACTAGAATTTGGTACGAGTCTCGAAGGAGAGAATTGAAATTTAGTATCAATCTCAGAAAGAGAGTCGGAATTTGGTACCGACCTCGAAAGGAGAGAACTGGAATTTGGTACCAGTCTTGAAAGAGTGAATTGAAATTTGGTATCAATCTTAGAAAGAGAGTCGAAATTTGGTACCGACCTCGAAAGGAGAGAACTGGAATTTTCTACCAGTCTCGAAAGAGAGAATTGAAATTTGGTATCAATCTCAGAAAGAGAGTCATAATTTGGTACCGACCTTGAAAGGAGAGAACTGGAATTTGGTACCAGTCTCGAAAGAGAGAATTGAAATTTGTTATCAGTCTTAGAAAGAGAGTCGGAATTTGGTACCGACCTCGAAAGGAGAGAACTAGAATTTGGTACCGAGTCTCAAAGAGAGAATTGAAATTTGGTATCAATCTCGGGAAGAGAGTCGAATTTGGTACCGACCTCGAAAGGAGAGAGCTGGAATTTGGTACCGATCTCGAAAGAGAGAACTGAAATTTTGTATCAATCTCAGAAAGAGAGTCAAAATTTGGTACCGACCTCGAAAGGAGAGAACTGGAATTTGGTACCAGTCTCGAAAGAGAGAATTGAAATTTGGTATCAATCTTAGAAAGAGAGTCGGAATTTGGTACCGACCTCGAAAGGAGAGAACTGAAATTTAGTACCAGTCTCGAAAGAGAGAATTGAAATTTGGTATCAATCTCAGAAAGAGAGTCGGAATATGGTACCGACCTCGAAAGGAGAGAACTGGGATTTGGAATTTGGTACCAGTCTCGAAAGAGAGAATTGAAATTTGGTATCAATCTCAGAAAGAGAGTCGGAATTTGGTATTGACCTCGAAAGGAGAGAACTGGAATTTGGTACCAGTCTCTAAAGGATGGGAATTGGAAGTTAGGTACCAATCCCAAAAGTTTGTATTTGATTTGGTTTTGAAGATTTTGTAGAAATTTTAGTTTAGTGGAAGATTGGAATGAGACATGAAAGTGTTTCACATCCCAAGAGAGTTGATTAATGTTTGATTGGTTGGCAAAGGATATGAATCCATGCCATCAGAACCAAATCGAAAATTTTTGTGGTTTTGTGTCAGTAGACTCAGTTGACCTTCTCAAAAGAGGAAGGAGATCGCGAAGAGTCGAAACGATTTCAGAACGACGAAAGAGTTTAGAAGTTTGGAATTAAGGATTGAGTCTTTCGTGGGGAAGAATTAACTCGAAAGAGGGTTCAAAAGAGTTTCAAATGGATTTCAATTTCAAGAAGAATTGGAATTCAATTCGAGATTTAGGTTCGTTTCGTTTGTTTTGGTGATTCAATTTCATTTTTTTTGTTTATTTAGAGTTCGTGTTAATTTGGAGTTTGTTTTGACATTCGGATTCTTAAAAAGAGTTCTTCATTTATTTTATTTTCTTTTCGTTCTTTGTTCGAAGTTCATTTAACTTAATGGCATTTCCCAGTCAATTTGCACAAAAGAGGTGAAGGCAAAACACGACATGGTCGTTTCCATTCCAATTTGTTGTAAATACATCATATATCTTGATCCAAAACATGAAGATATTTTCCTTAAAAATTCAGCATCTCATACAATCCATATAAATCAAAAACGGATTGTGTAAGATTCTTACAAGTTTCCTTCCAAAAGCATCTATCCGGATCCATATCTGAATAGTGAGATACATGGACAATAACATCACCTTCCAAGCCATTCTTGGCAGGAAATGCCGTGCGGATGTGCATTGGAGGTGTGCTATCTCCCATGTAGCTCACAGCTCGTAGGGCCGAAGGCTCTTTAATTCTGGATCTGGCTGAAAGTGGAAGGGCTTTTTTCTGTCATCCATCCTTCTGAAAGTGATGGAGATCCGCTCTACAGGCACTCCTGGAATGCAATATTTTGCTATGTCAGCTCCATTTCCTTTTAGCACCAAGATGGAACCTACCGGTAGAGGTATCTCCACTGGCCCTCAGAACTGTCTGGGGCTGCTATCCGGAGGTCAGATCCGAACATGATGTTGCATTGGTTGACAAAAGACACTGTGTAGAAAGGTCTGACAAAGTCATGATGATCTATATGTGGCGGTATGCAGTCGCCCTCCCTGTAAATGTTAATGATGCGAGTACATTGGGTATGCAATCTGCAGGCAATACCTCCATGCCACCATCCTTCTTACCATTCTTTTGATAATTCTTGGCATTGGATCCACCTCACTATGACGGAGTATCCCTGGTGGATTTCCCTTTCTATCATCGGCGAAGTTGTAGCAACAGTCGCACTGGATTGTAACTCTTCCTTTTCCTTTCATCCACCTTCGAGGTTCTGAGTAGGTCTTCTCTCTCAAACGACCAGCTCGACCAATTTTTTGAAGTTCAACGACACAGTCCAGAATTTGTTGTTGCTCGTAGTTTGAGAACACATCTGTATACAGCTCAGGGCTCTCCAAGATGTTGACCCTCTTGCCTCGGATAAGATTTCTTTTCAACTTTCTGCAATCGCTCCAGCTCGTATTCTGGGATTATTTGCAATTGGCGAGGTCTGGTAACGTACTGTGGGATGTATGGTTCAACCCCAGCACGCTCTCCTGCTTGTCTCGACTCCTCGGGGATAGTCTCTATCAGGACATCCTCCGGGGTTGCTTTCGCAACAAGACTCTTCAAAACTGGTGCATTTGTTTGGCGTTGTGGCACCGATTCTGTTTCTGCTCTTCTTGGAACTTCTTTCATCCTTTCTGCTGTTCTTGGAGTTGATTTCCTCTTTTCTGGTTCCTAATGAATAGATTTCTTCGAAATACTTGCATTGACGGTAGCAACTGTCTCTACATGTTGATCCGCTGCTAGCTTGGTCAGCATCTTGCAAATGCGACGGTTCTTGTTTCTTTGTTGGTTAGGAGTGAGAGTAGCTCTCCTTACCTCTTGAACTTCTGTGGGCATGGCGCTGACAAGCCTGCCTTCTACTGTAGTAACCACGGACTTAACATTCTTGTCCTCTCCTATAGCATGAGCGACATTTGCTTTTCTTTTCTTGCTGGTGGACTGCTAACTCGGGCCACCCAATTTCATCACTATCTGGCTGCGAAACTCTTCCCGGTCAATCGGTGTCCAATCAGTTTCTTCATACTGTAGCCCGGCCGGTGTGAAATCAGAATCAATCTCAATCACGACCCATCTTTTATCCTCTTTTCATCGAGTGCTAGACTCACGCCATTCTTAAAGTTTAGAACCAACCGCCCGTTTGACATTTCCCTGTGAAAAAATAAGGAAAGGATCAGGGATTGTAATAAGAATAAGAACAATAAGAAAAAAAAACATTTATCCATGGAAAATTCTTATTCATTTCTTTTAAATTTTAATAAGAGTAGGAAAAGATGAGGAAAGATCAGGAGTGAGTTAATTTAAAAGGAGGGATCAAAATTTTATTATTATGATTTCACATATTTTCTTTTTAACACATTTTTTTTAATGATTTTTTATCATCCATTTTTATATTTTAGGTTCGGACCCAGTTACAAATGATTACTTCACCTGTGTTTCTAGGAATGAAACTTCATTTCTTAAAGTTCATCTTTCGGAACATCAGGTTGCGTAATACTTCTTCAAATATCGTCCATTGATTGGAAGCATAGGTCGTTCTCCACGACAATTCACCAGTTGGTAAGAACCTGCAGAGTAGACTGTCTCAACCACGAATGGTCCCTCCCAGGTCGGTTCAAATTTATCTCATATCTTGCAGTGTGCAAGAATAGGCCTCTTGAGAACTAGAACCAAGTCACCGACTTTAAATGTCCTTGGGCGGACCAGTTTATCATGGGCCTGGATCATCTTGGCTTGATACAGTTCCAAATTTTGCTACGCTGAAAGTCGTTTCCCTTCCAAGCTTTCCAATTCTTCTAGTCGTAATTTGGCATTCTCTTCTGTAGTAATCTTGTTCACAACTGCAATTCTGGGAGACAGAAGCTGAACTTCCAAGGGTAAGATGACCTCAGACCCGTATACTAGAGCGTAAGGCGTGGACTGAGTAGGAGTTCTGAAAGTTGTTCTATAGGCTTATAACACTTCTAACAACTTCTCGTGCCAATTTCTTTTGTTGTCGTCCAAGGTTTTCTTTAGAATTTGGACGAGAGTTTTATTAAAAGCCTCGGCCAAGACGTTCGCTCATGGGTAGTAGATCATCGAATAGTGCCAGTCGATCTTGTGCCTTCTGACAAAACTGTTGATCTTCGTGCTTTTGAACATGGACCCATTATCTGAGATAATTCTGCGCGGTACCCTGAAACGGTAGACGATTTGATTTTTAAAGAACTGTAGTACCTGAAGTGCTTTCACTTCCCTGAGCGGTATAGCTTCTGCCCATTTGGAAAAGTAATCTGTGGCTGCAAGAATAAAGCGATGTCCTCTTGAAGAAGGCGGTTCTATCGGACCCATGATATATGTTCCCTAACACTCAAATGGCCATGACGCGAATGTCGGATGTAGCACATTTGGAGGTTGATGTAGAACCACTCCATGCACTTGGCATTGGTGACAACTCTTTGCAACTTTCATGCAGTCGGTCATCATCGAGGGCCAGTAGTACCCTAGTCTTTTAATCTTCATTTTCATCTTCGGACCTGACTGATGAGCGCCACAAAGTCTCGGACCCACTCAGGCACCTTAGCCACATCTTGTCAAAAGACCTTCTATATAACATATTATTTATTAATGCGTAT
>CM040427.1:89526484-89623385 GCA_022702705.1 Papilionanthe hookeriana x Papilionanthe teres | reverse complement strand
CCAAAAGGACAACATTTGACCAAAAAGTCAATTTTAGTCAAAATTATCAATTTTTGACCTAATGACCCCCTGATTGACCAAATAGGTCAACTTTTAACCAAAAAGTCAACTTTGATCAAAATGGTTAATTTCTGACACAATGACCACCCCATTGACCCAATCAGTTAACTTTTGACCAAAAGATTCAATTTTGGTCAAAATAATCAATTTTTGTCCTAATGACCAATTATTGACTTAATAAGTCAATCTCTGATTGAAAAGTCAACTTTGGTCAAAATGGTCAATCCTTGACCCAACGACCAAACCATTGACCCAATAGGTCAACTATTGAGTAAAAGTCAACTTTCGTCAAAATGGTTAATAATTGACCCAATGAACAACCTATTGACCCGATACGTCAACTTTTGAAAAAAAAGTAAATTTTTGTCAAAATAGTCAATTTTTTACCTAATGACCACCTGTTGACCTCAATTTTGGTGAGGTCGTTTCTTCTCTCCTTAGTACTTAGGATCTAGCCATAGGTTTTCTCTTTGACTATCTTAGAGGACTAGAAAAGGGACCCACCACTTAGAAATTCAAACCACTTCTTAACTCCCTTTAAACCCCACATGTTTGATTGTAAACCCCTAAACCACGTGGAGGGTTAAAATCAATATGTGGAGGTTTAAAGGATGAGTTTCCTACAGGACTCTATGGCCTTAGGACTACCCTGGATGGTCTGGTCTGGTGAGGGTTGACTTGCACACACACTACATTCTCACACACATTCCAACCCTGAAATCATTCTTACCCAATTTGACTCTCTGACTCATGTATGTAATTCATGTGGATGGACCTCAACCCCTAGGCCCCTGGATAAGAGGGTTAGGAACGGCATAGTGATTGCCTAAAATGAGTCCTCTCATGGCTCTTGTGAGCTTAATATGGCTTCTTAGCTCAACTAAAGTGGTCCCATTTCACTCACACTTGATCAACCTTTATTTTTCCAAAATTTCAATTTTTAACCCCCGGGATCCTAAACCCACCAAACCTACCAAATGCCCTTGAAATTGCCCAAAATTTGCAAAATTACTTAAATTACCCAAAATTTATCAAAATCAGTCCTAAACACTTCCCACCACTCAAATTGATCATCCTTGGTAAAATATACCATAATTTTCAAAATACCCCCCCCAATAACTTCCAAATACCCAAAATACCCTTTTAACCCAAAAATTCCAAAAATTCAGAAAATTCCCAAAAAATTCCAGAAAATCCCAAATATTATCAATTTCATTTTGTTCAACTTCATCATAAGCCAATTTTGTCAATTTAGCCCACGTTTACCAAAATCCCAAATTTGACCTATTTTTAACCTAAGAGAGCCCAATGTCCAACCAAACCACTCCAATTGACCTCAATTTTGATCCAATTCAATCTTAAGCTTCAATTTAATATCCCAATATCAATTTAGACCAAATACAAACCCAATTTGACCAACAAGTGGATCCAATTTTAATTTGAAGCTTAAAGCCCAATTTTGGCCCATGACCTAAACTTAGCCCAAACCAACCCAACTCAACTCCAATTAGCCCCAAATATTTTCTAAAACCTTCCTAATATCCCCACAAACAAAACACTAACTTAATTTGCCCAAAATTTGAACCCAAACTTCACCCAAACCTAACCCAAATAAAAAATCCCCAATTTGGCATAAACCAATCATGAACCCAAATAGGCCCAAATCCCAAAATCAAAGCCCAACCAAAATTGAAAACTCTTTGTTATACTCCCATAAACATTTTTCAACATTAATTTTACATCAAACCCAACATTGGCCCAACCTTAACCCAAGTTAGCCCAATTTGATCAACTTTGGCCTCATTATCAAAAAGCCCAAATTAAATCCAATTCAACCCCAAATGACACCAAACCTTTTCTAAAATTTTCATGACACATCCCTAAAATAAACCCAACATTTATTTGACACAACACCTCACCAAAATTTTAATCTAAAAGTTTATTTTAAAACATAAAAGCCCACTTCCCTAAAGCATTTAAAAGCCCATCCAGAAACAATTTCAAAGGCCCAAGACTTATTCCAAAGCCCATGTGACATTGTCTCATCATGACCATTTAATTAAAACTATCCCCTAAGTCCAAAATCTATGATTTTGATTAAACCAAAATGGCATCATGAAAAATCCCATCAAAATCCAAAGTATTCAAAATTCCAAATAACCCTCTTCCATGAAATTGACCAAGCAATTTCCCAAGCCAAATGTGAGCCAAGAAGCCATGCACAAGCCAAATGGAAGCCATGAAAGCCTTAGACACCTCACCAAGCCATTAATGGCAAGAAGAGGGGGTTCTTTCTTAACCCTTCATTATCACTTTTTAACCCTATTTATGCTACACTCTAAACCAAGTTTAGCCACATCACCATGGATGGAGACTTCACCACTCAAATTCAGCTGACCCAAATGATTCTTTTCAACCCAAATTCAAGTCTTGGGTGGTGCACCAAGCCCAAAACCATGGCTTAATCCATTTGAACTCAAAATAACCCCTCCACCTTTTCATTTTAATCAAACCACTTTACACATGGCCAAAGCCAATTGAACTCACAAACATCAAGCCCTGACCTCCCTGACCTTGAGGGTGACCTGACCCTGCCGGCCAGCCGCCTGGATCACCGAAAAATGCCATGGCACAGAGCTCCATGTGAACCAAACTTTTAAATTTTTCCTTGCTGAGCTGTCCCATGCCCAATGGCCAATACAGCAATTCTTCCCTTGCTCTGAGCAGTTGATCCAAGCCTTCAAACCCCCTGGGAAGCCCTCTAGCCAGCCCTATTTAAAAACCACCCCCTCTCGGCCAAAGAAGGTGCTGAACCAAACCCTAACAAAACTCGCCAAAATCATTTCAGACCCTTCTCCAAACATAGAGCACTTGATCCCCACCGAAATCCAGACCTTAATTTCCTCTCGCGAGCTCAATTTCTGAGTTTAATTTTAAGCCCAAAACCAGGACACTTCACCACAGTGAGCCAATCCTCAAATTGATTGACTCTACACCTTCACCAGACCAAGAGAAGAAGTTCCCCAGCAAAAGCCCCCTCTCCAGGCCATCCATTTCTTCTATCGGCCAAGCTTTGAAATCGGGCTTAGTGGAAATCGGATCTAGGCAATTCACCAAAGCCAGAGACTTAATCTGGAGCTTCCTTGGGTTCAATCGAAGGTGCCACAACTCTCTGATTGAAGCTTCACTTCTCAGAGCAAAGGTATGGATCTCTTCTTCCTCCCGAGCTTCTGTGAATTCTCCATTTTGTTTGGCTCAATTTCATAGCATGTTAGCCATATAGATGTGTGCGTTTGGTTGAGACGAATCCATAGAGTATAAGAACATGAAATTTGGTGGAGAAATGAGAGAGATCTTAGGGTTTTAGTGTGGACGGCTCTCGGGTTAGGACGCCTGGGGACGATGAATGGATGCCGTCCATTTGCGCGTGTATCGAATGGATGGTCCAGATCGAGCCGGACGAGGATATGGAACGAGACCGCAGGCCGCATGACATCCCAGTCAGATGGCAGTGTCAAATGGCGGAGCGACGCGTGTAGCTTCGGAACTGCCGAGGATGATGAGGCGCCGCGTGGATAAGTAGATAAATAGGGTTTTATTTATTTATTTAATTACCCATAACTTAGAAAATTCATATCTTTGTTTAGAAAAATCACAAAAATAAAATAAAAATACTCTCTTGCTCAGTGAACAGAGGAGAACAATGTGGAAAAAGAATTAAGTTATTTTGATGAGTATTTTATTTTTAATTAATTATTTACTGATTTCAGTATTTTAATTCTCCATGCATGCATACAATTCACCATGGCATGAGACCATAGGGCTTTTGTAGCCTCTGTTCTTGGGAACATTCTCTGAATTTTTCAAGGCCAGAGGCCATCTCTGTAGAAAGATATTGATTTTTCAAATTTATGTGTCTGTTTTGATATTTTAATTCCAGTAATTAGCATGTTACTAAGAAAATTCTAGGAAAATTAGGGGAGGTAGTTTATGACCAGAAGACCCTAGGAAAATTATGGTTTGGTTTAATTCCTTAAGAATAACCCTAATTGGCCTAAACACCCAAAACTGAGTTTTAATTAATTAGGATTAACCACATATCAAAATTACTTGAAAACAACTCTCCACATTCACTTAGGATGCAGAGAACCTCACATAAAAATTTGAAGTCAATTGGAAATAATTTAACCCATTAAATGAATTATTTAAGTTACATGGTCATTTTTAAACTTTAAAAATTCATAAAACCTAAAATACACTTCAAAAATTCACCAAAATGATTTTGAGGGCTCTCTGATATCAGAGGAGTCTAGGAAAATTAATTGAAATTTTCTAAAAATTTTCATTTTTAACCATATTTCTAATATTTTAATAACTAAAAAGTAATAAAAATCAAAAGAATATTAAAAATCATAAAAATGTCACATTTTGTCTCTTAATCACTTAGGAACAAACCAAATATTTTTCTCAAGTCTATAGGCTAAGAAATTGAATTTTAAAGGCTTAGGACAATTTTTAATATTAAAAAATGAATTTCCCCAACACTTTCATTAAATTAATTCTAATAAATCAAAGAAAAATCAGAAAAAATATAAAATTTGCTTCTCTGGACTCCTTGAGGTCAGAGAGATTTAATAAAAATATAAAACTTAATTTTTAACTTTAATTTTATTTTATAATTAATTAATACCATAAAACTCAAAATAATTATAATAAATAAAATATAATTAAAAAAATCACCAAAATTGGTCTAGGTGGTCCTCTGGTCAGTAGGGACATTCCACAATTTTCCTAAGGAAAGAAACCTCACCTTGGTCATGTTGTCGAATTTTCATTGAAAACCCACATTTTCTCACAAAAATAAATATAAAAATTAAATTAAATTTAGAAAAATCACATTTTCTCCTCTAGTGTCTTAATTGACATTTGAGTGAAGTGACATAAAAATTTTAAATTCATTTGAGCTTAATTTGATGAGTTATGAAATAAATAAGCCTAAAGGGGCATAAAGGTAATTAAAGGATTTTAACCCTAATTAATAGTTTAGGTTTATTCAAAAGGGAGGGTAAAATATCTGATCTTAATTTCCTCTTGGGTGATTGAAACTTAGGGAGTAAAGGGGTAGAAACCCATTGATCACTTTGAAAATATCAAAATGGAACTTTAGTTAATTAAATCATTTAAATTTTGGGAGGATAATTAAAATTTTGGATTATTAGGGATGTGAATTAGGAAAATACTAATTCTTTAATTTGAAATCCCTAAATAAATCACTTTAATAACATTTCAATTCTTAATTAAACTTAAAATGATAATCGAAATTAATGATTAAAAAGAAAATAACCCTTAATTAAACTAAAGTTTAAAACATTAAGTGATTTAATAACTTAATTAAATTAAATTGAGAACAGTAAAATTAATTTATCATTTGAAAACAAACCTACAACAAATTTGAAACATTAGAAATCAATATCAAAACATTTATAATAAAAATATGTAAAAAAATTAAACTAATTAAAATCAACCTAAAATATTACAATCAATCTGAATAAAGTCATTAAAATTTAATAAAAATAAATAATTTAAACATCTCTTCCAACCTAAGCAAATTTAAAATGGTAAAATTAATCTAAAAGATTAAGATCATTAAAATATAAAGATTTAATATAATTGAAACAACTTGAACACTATTCCAAACTTAAAATTATTAATTAAAATTTTATAATTATACCAAATCATTTCAAAATCATCAATTCCAATTTTCTAATTAAGAATTGTTAAAATCTTCAACAAATTAATTTGCCCCTAAAGGCTTTCATTATCATAACTCTTAAATAAAGCATTAAGTGAAGTGTCACTTCACTTATAGGATAATTAAACATCCTAGTTCACTGAGTAAGAAGCAAAACTTAACTAAATCCCTTGAATGATTAATTCACTTGTACAATAAAATTCATTTGGACTCAAAATAATCTCAGAAGTATTGAAAAGATGTTTAGGACTCAGCCTAAGCACTTTCTCAATATGATGAGATGTTTTAGAAGAACAACTGAACTTAATTGTTCTTTGGTGAAGAAAATCATCCTTAACAAAACATAAGAACCTAAACGTCATAGGAATTGACTAGCTATAGGATTAGGATTTTGGTAGACAACCAAAACTTTCCCTTAGCTTTACCCAGGTGTTTTCTTGCAATTATATAAATCTTTAACTTGTGTTTTAAGTGCAGGAGAAAATAAATAGGAATGCTTACTATGTACGCTTTTATTTCATTGCAATTTATTTACCTGCACTGTACTTTACTTCTCTTGCATGTTAAACAAGAATGTCACCCTGCATGGAAATTGAAACCTTTAGGATAGCCACAAAACTGAAACCCAAAATTAAATTAAAAGTCACAACAAGATAAAATCACCGCCACAACATTTCAAAATATAAAACAACTCAAAATTTAATCACAAACTGAACAACAAAACTACAACTACAACTAAATTAAAACGTCTCGTTGGATGATCGGGAATACCTTGGATGATGTAACCCACGTGTTGCTAATGGGATTTCCCACGGTCTAAATGAAAGTGTGGAACTCATTTAGTTGAGTTTAGCAAATTCATTTGGACTAAGTGAAGCCGATGAAAATAACGGTGCCGGGATGACGGAACCGTGGGATCTTAATCGGTTCTGTTTAACCAACTTTAAGATTTTTTTTAATTAAAACATTTAAAATATTTGGACTTTAAGATTTCTCTAAACCAAAACACTTCTCTCATCCCTTGATTGACACTTTCTAAAACTAAACCTCTGCAACAACAAGGAGCTTGGAGCATAGTGGGCAGCACGACCATCGTCGTCAGCAAAACTAGAGTCTACATCAACAAAACCTTTCCTAGTTTTAAATAACAAAGCCATAGGATTTCGAGGTAGTTTGCTTAGTCCGGCACAAATCCTCAACTCTTCGTAAGGCATTTGCATAATCATGTTATGTAAATTAAGCCCTAACCGATCTTAGGACTCCAAGGTAGTCATTTGGTACGACATAAACCCTCATATCTTCGAGGTTATTTGTATGATTATGTCATATAAATATAAGTCCTAATTAACTAAAATTGGCAGGATTACAATATTAAATAAATTCTCAAATTGAAGCCAAACCATAGGATAGTTAGGAAGTCACTGAAGTTCGCTTCGGGTCCGTGACATCCTCTACTTCTCTTCCTTTGGATTCCTGAAATAAACTGTTCCAAATTTGAGCGATTCCCTATTGAAATTTCCCAAGTCCAATTGTTTGAAAACCTTAAACTTTGAAATTCTTGAGAACAAAACTACTGATCATTATCGAGAGTTTTCTTAAGTGATTCCCATCATTTAAAATGTAATTAACTATAGGGGCTTGCCCTTATAAGGAAGTTTAAGAACCCAGATAATATAGACCTGCTCAATTCCTTTATATTAAGCAGGGGAACTTGTCGGCTTATAAAATTGGTTCGCAGACCAAACGGGTGTCACAAATCTTCTAGTTTATTTAATCGAGCCCCATCATTAAGCAGTGTGTCTTTCCTTCGGGATAAATATGTGGTTTGTGGTGCGGTGCTCGTTTATATAAACTATTCGGGATGTGAGATTAGTTTGATTTCATATCTTAAAATTTTTCAAATTTAAAATTATTTTCAAAATCAAATATTACTTTCAAATTATATAATTAAAACCTAAAACTCGCCGACAATTTCTGTAGGCGACCCCCTTTTCAAAACACAAACCTAAAAATATGCCGACACCACCCCATTGACTCAATGGGACAACTTTTGATAAAAAGTCAACTTTGGTCAAAATGGTCAATTTCTGACATAATGACCACCCAATTGACCCAATGGATCAACTTTTGACAAAAAATTAAATTTTGGTCAAAATAGTCAATTTTTGACCATAGGACCAACTATTGGACCTATAAGTCAATCTCTGACCAAAAAGTAAACTTTGGTCGAAATTTTCAATCTTTTACTTAATGACCAACCCATTTCCCAATAGGCAACTTTTGACCAAAAAAATCAACTTTAGTCAAAATGGTCAATCATTGACCCAACGACCAACCCATTGACCCAATAGGTGAACTTTTGACATAAAAGTTAATTTTGGTCAAAATTGTCAATTTTTGACCTAATGACCACCCCATTACCCAAATTGGTCAACTTATGACCAAAAAGTCAAGTTTGGTTAAAATGGTCAATTTTTGACCAAAAGGTCAACTTTGGTCAAAATGGTCAATCCTTGAACCAATGACAAACCCATTAACTCAATAGGTCAACTTTTGACCAAAAAGTCAACTTTGGTCAACATGGTCAAACCTTGACCCAATGACCAACCCATTGAACTAATTGCCAATTTTGGTCAAAATAGTCAATTTTTGACCTAATGACTACCCATTGACCCAATGGGTCAACTTTTGACCAAAATGTCAATTTTGGTCAAAATGGTCAATTTTTACCAAAATTACATACTCATTGACCCAATTAGTCAAATTTTGACAAAAAAGTCAACTTTTGTCAGAATGGTTAATTTTCGACACAATGACCAAATAGTCAACTTTGGTCGAAATGGTGAATCATTGACCCAATAACTAACCCATTGATCCCATAGATCAACTTTTGATCAAAAAATCAACTTTGGTCAAAATGACCAATCCTTGACCCAATGACCAACCCATTGAACCAATAGGTCAACTTTTGACCAAAAAGTCAATTTTGGTCAAAATAGTCAATTTTTGACCTAATAACCACACATTGACCCAATAGGTCAACTTTTGACCAAAAAGTCAATTTTGTTCAAAATGGTCAATTTCTGACCCAATAACTAACCCATTGACCCAATATGTCAACTTTTGAATAAAAAATCGATTTGGTCAAAAAGGTTAATTTCTAACCCAATGACCAACCCATTGACCCAATAGGTCACCTCTTAACAAAAAAATAATTTTGGTCAAAATCATCAATCCTCGAGCCAATGACCAACCCATTGAATAAATAAGTCAACTTTTGACCAAAAAGTCAATTTTGATCAAAATTGTCAATTTTTGACCTAATGACCCTCGCATTGACCAAATAAATGAACTTTTGACCAAAAAGACAACATTGGTCAAAATGGTTAATTTCTAACCCAATGACTAAAATGTCAACTTTCGTCAAAATGGTCTATCCTTGACCCAATAACCAACTCATTGACCCAATAGGTCAATTTTTGACCAAAAAGTCCAATCCATTGACCCATTAGGTTAACTTTTGACCAAAAAGACAAATTTTTTCAAAATCGTCAATCCTTGACCCAATGACCAACCCATTGACTAAATAGGTCAACTTTTGACCAAAAAGTCAATTTTGGTTAAAATAGTCAATTTTTAACCTAAAGACCATCCCATTGACCAAATAGATGAACTTTTGATTAAAAAGTCAAATTTGGTCAAAATGATTAATTTTGACCCAATGAACAAAAAGTTAACTTTAGTTAAAATGGTCAGTCCTTGACCCAATAACCAACTCATTGACCCAATACGTCAACTTTTGACCAAAAAGTCATCTTTGGTCAAAATGGTCAATTCTTAACCCAATTACCAACTCATTGACAAAATCAGTCAACTTTTGATCAAAAAATCAACTTTGGTCAAAGTGGTCAATTTCTGACCCAATGACCAACCCGTTTACCCAATTGATCAACTTTTCACCAAAAATTTAGTTTTGGTCAAAAAGTCAATTTTTGACTTAATGACCAATTATTGACCCAATAACTCAATCTCAGTCCAAAAAGTCAACTTTAGTCAAAATGTTAAATCCTTAAACCAATGACCAACCCATTGACCCAATAGGTCAACTTTTGACCAAAAAGTCAACTTTGGTCAAAATGGTCAAACCTTGACCCAATGACCAACCCATTGAACCAATAGTCAATTTTGGTCAAAATAGTCAATTTTTGACCTAATGACCACCCATTGATCCAATGAGTCAACTTTTGACCAAAATGTCAATTTTGGTCAAAATGGTCAATCCTTGACACAATGACATACTCATTGACCCAATTGGTCAAATTTTAACAAAAAAGTCAACTTTGGTCAAAATGATTAATTTCTGACACAAAGACCAAAAAGTCAACTTTGGTCAAAATGGTGAATCCTTGACCCAATAACTAACCCATTGACCCTATAGGTCAACTTTTGATCAAAAAGTCAACTTTGGTAAAAAATGGCCAATCCTTGACCCAATGACCAACCCATTGAACCAATAGGTCAACTTTTGACAAAAAAGTCAATTTTGGTTAAAATAGTCAATTTTTGACCTAATGACCACCCATTGACCCAATAGGTCAACTTTTGACCAAAAAGTAAATTTTCTTCAAAATGGTCAATTTCTGACGCAATGACCAACCCATTGACCCAATATGTCAACTTTTGACCAAAAAATCGATTTGGTCAAAAAGGTTAATTTCTGACCCAATGACCAACCCATTGACCTAATAGGTCACCTTTTAACCAAAAAGACAACTTTGGTCAAAATCATCAATCCTCGACCCAATGATCAACCCCTTGAATAAATAAGTCAACTTTTAACGAAAAAGTCAATTTTGGTCAAAATAGTCAATTTTTGACTTAATGACCCTCCCATTGACCAAATAGATGAACTTTTGACCAAAAAGACAACTTTGGTAAAAATGGTTAATTCTGACCAAATGACAAAAAAGTCAACTTTCGTCAAAATGGTCAATCCTTGACCCAATAACCAACCCATTGACCCAATAGGTTAAATTTTGGCCAAAAAGTCAACTTTGATCAAAATGGTCAATCCTTGACCCAATGGAGAATCCATTGATCCAATAGGTCAAATTTTGATCAAAAAGTCAATTTTGGTCAAAGTAGTCAATTTTTTACCTAAAGACCACCCCATTAACCTAATAGGTCAACTTTTGACAAAAAAGTCAAGCTTAATCAAAATTGTCAAATTCTGACCCAACGACCAACCCATTGACCCAATAGATCAACTTTTTACTGAAAGTCAACTTTGGTTAAAATGGTCAATTTCTGACATAATGACCACTCAATTGACCCAATAGGTCAACTTTTGACCAAAAAAAATAATGTTTTGGTTAAAATAATCAATTTTTGACCGAATGACTAATTATTGACCCAATAAGTCAATCACTGACCAAAAAGTCAACTTTGGTCGAAATTGTCAATCTTTTACTTAATGACCAACCCATTTACCAATAGGTCAACTTTTGACCAAAAAATCAACTTTGGTTAAAATGGTTAATCATTGACCCAACGATCAGCCCATTGACCCAATAGTCAATTTTATTTGGTCAATTTGCACAAAAGAAATGAAGCCAAAATTTGATAAGGTCGTTTCCATTCAAATTGCTGAAAATACATCACATAGCTTGATGCAAAACATGATGATATTTTCCTTTGACATTCAGGTATCTCACAATCCATATAATTCCAAAACGGACTGCGTAGGATCCTTGTCGTTTTCTCTAAAAACATATGTCAAAATCCATGTTTGGATAGTGATACATTTGGGCAATAACATCACCTTCCAAGCCATCCTTGGCAGGAAATGTCATTCTGATGTGTATTGGAGGTGTGTTATTTTCCATGTAGCTCACAACTCGTAAGGCTGGAGGCTCTCTAACTCTAGATCTGGTTGAAAGTGAAAAGGTATCTTGCTATCGTCCATCCTCCTGAAAGTGACGAAAACTCGCTGAAAGGGTACCCCTGGAATGAAGTGTTACGCTACGTCCGCTCCATTTCCTTTTAACACCAGAACGGAACCTACCGGTAAAGGTATCTCCACTAGCCCTCGGAATTCTCCAGGGCCTGCTATCCGGAGGTCTAATCCGAACATGATGTTACACTTATTTATGAAGGACACTGTGCAGAAGGGTCTGACGAAATCATGATGGTCTATGTGTGGCAGTATGCAGTCGGCTTCCTCATATATGTTGATGATGCAGCTGTTGGGTATACAATATGCATGCAGTACCCGCCATGTCACCATCCTTTTGACCATCCTCTTGATGATTCTCGACATCGGATCAACATCGCTGTGACGGAGAATCCTGGTAGATTTTCTTTCCTATGCTCGACAAAGTTGTAACAGCATCCGCACTGAATTGTGACTCTTCCTTTTCCTTTCATCCATTTCCAGGGTTCTGAGTAGGTCTTTCCTCTTAAGCGACCAACTCAGCCCAATTTCTAAAGATCGAAGATGCAATCCACAATCTGCTGCTACTGCTAGTATGAAAACAAATCCGTATGTAGCTCAAGGCCCTCCAGGATATTAATCTTCTTGCCTCAAACTCTTTCAAAATATTCGAAGGTCTTCTTCTTAACTTTCTGCAGCCTCTCCAACTCGTATTCTGGAATTATCTGAAATCGTTGAGGTCTGGTAATGTACTATGGGATGTATGGCTCAACTCCAGCTTGCTCTCTTATGTGTCTCACCTCCTCGAGGATAGTCTCTATCAAGACATCCTCCGGGGTTGCTTTCGCAACAAGTTTCTTCAGAGCTGGTGTGTTTGCTCGATTCTGTTTCTGATTTTGTTGAAATTTCCTTCATCTTCTCTGCTGTCTGTGGAGTTGATCTATTTTTTTCTGGTTCCTGCAGAACCGGTTTCTTCGAAGTGCTTGCACTGACGATGGTAACTGTTTCTTTATGCTGGTCCGTCGCTAGCTTGCTCAACATCCTATGAATGCAATGGTTCTTGTTCCTTCGTTGGGGGGGAGTGAGAGTAGCTCTCCTTACTTCTTGAACCTATAAGGGCAAGGCGATGAAAAGCCTGCCCTCTGTTGTAGTAACCATGGAATTGACTTTCTTGTCTGCCCTAGTTACATGAGCGGCGTTCACTTTCCTTTTCTTATCGGTGGCTGGCTGACTCGGGCCACCCAATTTCATCACTGTCTAGCTGTAGACCTCATCGCAGTCAATCGGGTCTAATCGGCCTTCTCGTATTGTAAGCTGGCCTGTGTGAAATCAGAGTCGATCTCAAACACGGACCCATCCTTCATTTTTTCTTCATCTAGTGCTAGACTCATGCCATTCTTGAAGTTCAGATTCAACCGCTCGTTTGACATCTTCCTACAAAAATAAGAAAGGGATCAGGGACTGTATCAAGAACGAGAATAATAAGAAAATTTATTCATTAATGAAAATTTTCAGTTATTTATTTCGTTTGAGTTTTGATAAAATGGGAAAAGATAAGAGAAAATCAGGAATAATTTTCGATTTGGAAGGAAAGTTCAAAATTTTATTATTAAGATGATTCTTCTCTTTTTTTTTCTTCACATATTTTCTTTTAAAACATATATTATTTTATTTATCATTTTTCTTTTTATCATTTTTTTCCTTTGGTTTCAGATCCTGTTACAAGTAATTATTGTGCTCGTGCTTCTAGGAATGAGACTTCATTTTTTAAAGTTCATCTTTTGAAACATCAGGTGGCGTAATACTTCATCAAATACCGTCCATTGATTGGAAGCATAGATCGTTCTCCACGGCAATTCGCAAGTTGGTAGGAACCTCACGAGTAGATTGTCTCAACCATGAACGGTCCCTACAAAGTCGGTTCAAATTTACCTCCTATCTTGTGGTGTGCAAGAATAGATCTCTTGAGAACTAGAACCAAGTCACCGACTTTGAACGTTCTTGGGCGGACCAATTTATCTTGGGCCTGGATCATCTTGGCTTGATGCAATTCTAAATTATGATGCGCCAAAAATTGTTTCTCTTCCAAGCTTTCCAGTTCTACTAACCGTTGTCTGGCATTCTCTTATGTAGTAATCTTGTTTGCGACTACAATTCTGAGAGACGGAAGTTGAACCTCCAAGGGCAAGACGGCCTCGAACCCGTACACTAGTGTGTAAGGTGTAGACTGAGTAGGCGTTCTGAAAGTTGTCCTGTAGGCCCACAAGGCTTCTAATAACTTCTCGTTGCATTTTCTCTTGTTATCGTTCAAAGTTTTCTTTAGGATTTGGACGAGAGTTTTATTAAAAGCCTCGGATAAGCCGTTTTCTCTTGGATAATAGATTGTCGAATAGCACCAATCTATCCCGTGCCTTTTGACAAAATTGTTGATCTTTGTACTGCTGAATGCGGACCCGTTATCTGAGATAATTCTGTGTGGTACCCCGAAACGGTGGACGACTTGATTCGTAAAGAATTATAGCACGTGATGTGCCTTCACTTCTTTGAGCGGTACTGCTTCTACCCACTTGGAAAAGTAATCTGTAGTTGCAAGAATGAAATGATGTCCCCTTGAGGAAGGCGGTTCTATCGGGCCCACAATATCTGTACCCCAACATTCAAATGGCCACGATGCGATTGTCGGATGTAGCACATTTGGAGGTTGATGTAGAACCACTCCATGCACTTGGCATTGGTGACAGCTTTAGGTAACTTTCATGCAGTCAGTCATCATTGAGGGCTAGTAGTACCCTAATCTCTTAAGTTTCATTTTCATCTTTGGTCCCGACTGATGAGAGCCACAAAGTCCTGAGTGCACCTCTATAATACTTTCATGAGCCTCGGACCCGCTCAGGCACCTTAGCCACATCTGATCGAAAGACCGTCTGTATAAGGTATTGTTTATTAATGCATATGACAGAGTTCTTTTCTTAATCTGAAGGGCTACTGACTTGTCGTCGATAGGTTTCCTGTTTGCAAATATTCTATCAATGGTTGTCGCCAATCTTCTGTAGTTTTTGTTACTGCTGCAACTGTTTCTTCCTCTTTTTCTGATTTGTGTATTGCATCCATGTCGAGCTGTGATAGGATCTGTCGTCCTTGAACTGACATTTTAATGGATTCTTCTTGTAAGAAGGCAAATTCTTTTCCGAGGTGGGCTAAAGCGTCTGCGAGAGCATTTTCTCTTCTGGGAATCAAGTAGATTGTTACATTCGGAATCTGCTTTAGCAGCTTCATTGCATACCGAAAGTACTGCTCGAGTCTTGGTTTCAAAATTTTGTATTGCCTAGCAACCTGTTGTATAATCAATTGTGAATCACCATAGATGTTGATGTCGGTTATACTCATCTGAATGGCTAACTCCAGTCCTGTTATAAGGGCTTCGTATTCCGCTTCGTTGTTCGTACACGGTTCTGTAAAATGGTAGGAGTATCTTAACATCCCCCATTGAGCAATACAAAATTCTGGAACCAAGACTCAAGCAGTACTTCCGGTATGCAATGAAACTACTAAAGCAGATTCCGAATGTAACAATCTACTAGATTCCCAGAAAAGAAAATGCTCTCGCAGACGCGTTAGCCTGCCTAGCAAAAGAATTTGCCTGCTTACAAGATGAATCCGTTGAAATGTTAGTTCAAGGACGACAGGTCCTATCACAGCTCGACATGGATGCAATATACAAATTTTAACCCAATGACCAACCCATAGACCCAATAGATCAACTTTTGACAAAAATAGTCAATTTTTGACATAATGACTAATTATTGACCCAATAAGTCAATCTCTGACCAAAAAGTCAACTTTAGTCAAAATGGTTAATCCTTGACCCAATGACTAACCCATTGACCCAATAGGTCGACCTTTGACCAAAAAGTGAACTTTAGTCAAAATAGTCAATCCTTGACACAATGACCAACCCATTCACAATAGGTCAACTTTTAACCAAAAAGTCAATTTTGGTCAATATAGTCATATTTTGACCTAATAACCACCCCATTGACCCAATATGTCAACTTTTAACCAAAAAGTTAAATTTGGTCAAAAAGGTCAATTTCTGACCCAATGTCCAACCCATTGACCTAATAGGTCAACTCTTGACCAAAAAGTCGATTTTGGTCAAAATAGACAATTTTTGACCTAAAGACCCATTTTTGACCCAATAAGTCAATATCTGACCAAAAAGTCAACTTTGTTCAAAATGGTCCATCCTTGACCCAATGACCAACCCTTTGACCCAATAGGTTAACATTTTACTAAAAAGTCAACTTTGGTCAGAATGGTCAATCCTTGAACAAATGACCAACTCATTGACCCAATATGTCAACTTTTGACCAAAAAGACAATTTTGGTCAAAATATTCAATTTTTGACCTAATGACAACCCCATTGAACAAAAAGGTCAACTTTTGACCAAAATGTCAATTTTGGTCAAAATGGTCAATCCTTAACACAATGACAAACTCATTGACCCAATTGGTCAACTTTTGACAAAAAAGTAAATTTGGTCAAAATAATCAATTTTGAACCTAACAACCACCCCATTGACCCAATATGTCAACTTTTGACCAAAAAGTCAACTTTAGCTAAAATGGTCAATCTCTCACCGAATATCCAACTCATTGACCCAATAGGTTAACTTTTGACCAAAAAGACAACTTTGGTTAAAATGATCAATCCTTAACCCAATGACCATCCGATTGACTAAAGAGGTCAACGTTTGACCAAAAAGTCAACTTTGGTCAAAATATTTAATATCTGAACCAATGACAAAAAAGTCAACTTTAGTCAAAATGATCAATCCTTGACCTAATAACCAACTCATTGACCCAATAAGTAAACATTTGACCTAAAAATCAACTTTGGTCAAAATTGTCAATCCTTGACCCAATGACCGAACCAATGAACGACCCAATGACTAACCCATTGACCCAATAGGTTAACTTTTGACCAAAAAGTTAATTTTTGACCTAATGACCACCAATTGACCCAATAGGTCAACTTTTGACCAAAAAGTCAATTTTGGTTAAAAGAGTCAACCTTGACCCAATGACCACCCATTGACTGAATATGTCAACTTTTGACCAAAAATTCAACTTTGGTCAACCCATTGACCCCATAGGTTAATTTTTGACCAAAAAGCCAACTTTGGTCAAAATGGTCAATTTTTTACCCAATGACTGATCCATTGACCCAATAGGTCAACTTTTGACCTAAAAGTCAATTTTGATCAAAATAGTCACTTTTTTACCTAATGAACATCCCATTGACCCAATAGGTCAACATTTAACAAAAAAGTCAAGTTTGGTCAAAATTGTCAATTTTTGACCTAATGACCAACCTGTTGACCCAATAAGACAAATTTTGACAAAAAGTCAAATTTGGTCAAAATGGTCAATTTCTGACATAATGGCCACCTGATTGACCCAATGTGTCAACTTTTGACCAAAAACTAAATTTTGGTCAAAATATTCAATTTTTGACTGAATGACCAATTATTGATCTAATATGTCAATCTCTGACCAAAAAGTCAACTTTAGTCGAAATTATCAATCTTTTACTCAATGATCAACCCATTAATCAAAAAGGTCAACTTTTGACAAAAAAGTCAACTTTGGTCAAAATAGTCAAATTTTGACCTAATGATCAATTATTGACCCAATAAGTCAATCTCTGACCAAAAAGTTAACTTTGGTCAAAATGGTCAATCCCTGAACCAATGATCAACCCATTGACCCAATAGGTCAACTTATGAGCAAAAAGTCAACTTTGGTCAAAATGGTCAATTTCTAACCCAATAACCCAATAAGTCAACTTTTGACCAAAAACAATAATGGTCAAAATAGTTAATTTTTGACCTAATGACCAACCAATTGACCTGATTGGTCAGCTTTTGACCAAAAAGTCGACTTTGGTCAAAATGGTCAATTTTTAAGCCAAAGACCAACCCATTAGCTTAACAGGTCAACTTCTGACCAAAACGTCAACTTTGGTCAAAATGGTCAAACCTTTACCCAATGACCAGCCCATTAACACAATAGGTTAACTTTTTACCAAAAAGTCAACTTTAGTCAGAATTGTCAATCGTTACCAAAAGACCAACCCATTGACCAAATAGTCAACTTTTGACCAAAAAGACAATTTTGATGAAAATAATCAATTTTTGACATAATGACCTCCTCATTGACGTAATGGGTCAACTTTTGACCAAAATGTCAGTTTTGGTCAAAATGGTCGATCCTTGACACAATGACATACCCATTGAACAATTAGTTAACATTTGATAAAAAGTAAATTTTGGTCAAAATATTCAATTTTTAACCTTACAACAACCCCATTGACCCAATAGGTCAACTTTTAACCAAAAAATCAACTTTAGTTAAAATGGTCAATTTCTGACCCAACCCATCAACCCAACAGGTCAACTTTTGACCAAAAAATCAACATTAATCAATATGGTCAATCCTAGACCCAATGATCAACCCATAGACCTAATAGGTCAACTTTTGACCAAAATAGTCAATTTTTAACATAATGACCAATTATTGACCCAATAAGTCAATCTTTGACAAAAAAGTCAACTTTAATCAAAATGGTCAATCCTTGACCCAATGTCCAACCCATTGACCGAATAAGTCAACTTTTGACCAAAAAGTTAACTTTAGTCAAAATTGTCAAACCGTGACACAATGACTAACCCATTGACATAATTGGTCAACTTTTGACCAAAAAGTCAATTTTGGTCAATATAGTCAATTTTTGACCTAATGACCACCCCATTGACCCAATATGTCAACTTCTGACAAAAAAGTTAACTTTGGTCAAAATGATCAATTTCTGACCCAATGACTACCCCATTGACCCAATGGGCCAACTTTTGATAAAAAATTCAATTTTGGTCAAAATAGTCAATTTTTTGACATAATGACTAATTATTGGCCCAGTAAGTCAATCTCTGACCAAAAAGTCAACTTTGGTCAAAATGGTCAATCCTTGACCCAATGACTAACCCATTGAACCAACAGGTCAACTCTTAGCTAAAAAGTGAACTATGGTCAAGATGGTCAATCTTTGACTGATCCATGAAAAAAATACTTGTTTTTATGCCTTGATTTTTATCAAATTTTTAAGGATATTATGCTTTGATGAAAGGTATTTTTATGTCTTTTTGGATATAGGTGATGCAAAATTGTTCAAAAAGGAAGAATGATGAAAAAGGAGCAAAAATGGAGCTAAAATGCAAAATTGTTAAAATAATGGGCCTGGCGCCTAGGCGCCAGAATCCAGCACCTAAGTGCCAGCTCGATACCAAATCTGTGACGGTTTTGTAACTACTTTGGGCGGTTATTTTGACGGTTAGAGCGGTTATTGGACCATCTGTAGGATCGGCGCTTATTCCTGGATTATAGTGACATGTGATACATTGGATCTAGATGCTTGGAAACGGCTCGGATCGCGAAGAGGTGCGATCCAAAGTGAAGAGGTGCGAAGAATCGGACGCGCAGTCCGTGCCTAGGCGTCCGTATGCCGACGCCTAGGCGCCATCACACTTTCTAGAAGATTCATTAAACTTAGACACATTTGGAAGAGATGGTTTAGGCAACCCTTGAAGCCTATAAATAGGAGGTCATTTCTACAGAGAAAAACGCCCAAAGCCCAATAAAAAAGCATAATAAGAAGCACGCCCTAGTCTGCTCCAATCAGAGAGAGAATTAGAGATATAATTTTAAGGGCCACAATTGTAGTTTACTTTCTTTCATAAATTAGTGAGTTTATTTTATTTAGAGTTTGTATTGAGAGTTTGAAAGAGTTGGTTCTTTTGAAGTCTATTTCACTTTGGAGTCAGAAGGAATCAGAGGTTCAGTTGGAGAAACACTTGTGATAAGTATTTGTAATTTGATTCAAAGTTTTAATTATATGTTTTGTTATTTAAATTCAATGTATTCTGAGTAGTTACTTTACTTTCTCCTTTCAATTATGAAATGAAAAATAAGATAATATTAAATTCATTGGAGAATTAAAAACTAAATATGTTTAAATATTGTGATGAGATTAATACCGGATCTTAATTTACTATTTAAATTGGCCATTTAAATTGTTAAAATCTGTTGATGAATTTTGAGACCTAGAAGGAGATGAATTCTTAACTAGTAGATATCACATGAATCCTTGGGTAGTTGAAGGCCTTGTGCGGGTTATTCAAGGTGAAGTGCAAATAAATAGGAAAATATTATTCAATGAGCGTATAATTGATAAGTTTTTAGATCGACGTACTCAAATTCTTGTAATTTGGTTTATAGAGAGGGAACGGGTCACTAGTAGGGCCGACCATAGCCACCCTCGGACATCTAGTAGTGTGAGCCTCAGTATTAACCCATTCTACTAACAATACCTCCAGTACTGATCTATAGATTAGCCAATGTTCTTTATACTGTCGAGCGAAGGTAAAGAACAGGAATGCTTCTATTTGGTACAATACCATAAATTTATATTCTCCACAAATATTATATTATTTAAAAAGTCTTGGATTAATTGAAAGGAAGAAAGTTGTTTGCTTATTATTATTTACATCACTCATAATTTTATTATTGCTTTAATTCTGCATTTAGTAAATTAAATATTAAATTTATAACTTTAAAAGAAATAGATAAAAATAAAATTTAAATATGTAAAAATCTATAAACCTCCTCGTGGATCGATATCGGGGTCTTTATTTAAAGCCCTATATTACTTGAAACGATACGTATACTTCGCGATACCTCTAAGGTGTAAAATATTTTTCATAAAATTATATTTACATACACTAGCCGCTATTATTATTTGGGTCAAAGTATTGGCTATATAACATATTTTTGAAAGCATAAATTACTGCATTGTCCGCGGATCGAGGTCATTGACCCAATGACCCAATAGGTCAACTTTAGACCAAAATGTCAATTTTGGTAAAAATAGTCAATTTTTGACATAATGACCAACTCATTGACCCAATAGGTCAATTCTTGACAAAAAAAGTCAATTTTGGTCAAAATTGTCAATTTTTGACTTAATGACCACTCAATTGACCCAATAAGTCAACTTTTGACCAAAATGTCAACTTTGATCAAAATTGTCAATTTCTGACCCAATGACCAACCCATTGACCCAATACGTCAACTTTTGACCAAAAAGTCAATTATCGTCAAAATTGTCAATTTTTAACCTAATGACCAATTATTGACCCAATAAGTCAGTCTCTGACCAAAAAGTCAAATTTGTTCAAAATGGTAAATCCAAGCCTATTGACCAAACCATTGACCCAATAAGTTAACTTTTTACCCAAAAGTCAACTTTGGTCAGAATGTTCAATCCTTCACCAAATGACCAACCCATTGACCTTATAGATTAAATTTTGACCAAAAAAATAATTTTGGTCAAAATAGTCATATTTTGATCTAATAACCACCCCATTGACCTAATGGGCCAAATTTTGACCAAAATGTTAATTTTGGTCAAAATGATAAATCCTTGACACAATGAATAACCCATCGACTAAATAGGTCAACTTTTGACCAAAAAGTTAATTTTGATCAAAATAGTTAATATTTGACCTAACGACCATCCCATTGACTATATTGATGAACTATTGACCAAAAAGTCAACAATGATCAAAATGGTTAATCCTTGACCCAATAACCAACTCATTGACCTAATAAGTTAACTTTTGACCAAAATGTCAATTTTGGTCAAAATTGACTCCAAATGACCACTTATTGACCCAATAAGTCAATCTCTTACAAAAAAGTCAACTTTGGTCAAAATGGTTAATCTTTGACCCAACGACCAACCCATAGACCCATTGGGTTAACTTTTGACCAAAAAGTCAACTCTGGTCAAAATGGTCAATCCTTGACCTAATGAGCAACCCATTGACCCAATAGGTTAACTTTTGACAAAAAATCAATTTTGATCAAAATAGTCAATTTTTGACATTGACCCATTCAATCAATCTCTAACCAAAAAGTCAACATTGGTCAAAATGATTAAATTTTGACCTAATGACCAACCAATTTACCCAATTAGTCAACTTTTGACCGAAAAATCAACATTGGTCATAATGGTCAATCCTTGACCCAATGACAAGCCCATTGACCCAATAGGTCAAATTTTAAGAAAAATCAAAATAGTCAATTTTTGACCTAATGACCACCCATTGGCCCAATAGGTTAACTTTTGACCGAATAGTCAATTTTGGTCAAAATGGTCAATTTCTGATCCAATGACCAACCCATTGACCCAATATGTCAACCTTTGACCAAAAAGTCGATTTGGTCAAAATGATCAATTCATGATCCAATGATCAACCCATTGAGCCAATAGGTCAACTTTTGACCAAAAAGTCAACTTTGGTCAAAATGGTCAATCATTGACACAATGACTAACCCATTAACTCAATAGGTCAACTTTTGACAAAAAAGTCAATTTTGGTCAAAATAATTAATTTTTCGCCTAATGACCAATTATTGACCCCAAAAAGTCAGTTTTGGTCAAAATAGCTAACTTTTGACCTAATAACCAATTATTGACCCAATAAGTCAATCTCTGACCAAAAAGTTAACTTTGGTCATATGGTCAATCCTCGACCCAATGACCAACCCATTGACCCATAGGTGAACTTTTGACTAAAAAGTCAACTTTGGTCAAAATGGTCAATCCTTGGCCCAATGACCAACCCATAGACTCAATAAGTCAACTTTTGACCAAAAATTCAATTTTAGTCAAAATAGTCAATTTTTGACCTAATGACCAATTATTGACCCAATCAGTCAATCTCTGACTAAAAGTTAGCTTTGGTCAAAATGGTCAATCCTTGCCCAATGACCAAGCAATTGACCCAATTGGTTAACTTTTGACGAAAAAATCAACTTAGGTCAAAATGATCAATCCTTGACCCAATGACCAAACCAATGACCAAATAGATCAACTTTTGAGCAAAAAGTCAAGTTTGGTCAAAATAATCAATTTTTAACCAAAGGACCATCCCATTGACCCAATAGGTCAACTTATAACTAAAAAGATAATTTTGGTCAAAACTATCAATTTTTGACCTAATGACAAATCCACTGACACAATGGGTCAACATTTGACCAAAATGTCAATTTTGGTCAAAATGGTCAATCCTTGATACGATGACATACCCATTGTCCCAATTGGTCAACTTTCAACAAAAAAGTAAATTTTGGTCAAAATAGTCAATGTTTAACCTAACAACCACCACATTGACCTAATAGGTCAACTTTTGACCAAAACGTCACCTTTAGTTAAAATGGTCAATTTCTGACCTAATAACCAACCCATTAAACCTGAGCAAAACCGTCAATCGTCGACCCAATGACCAATCCATTGACTAAATAGGTATACTTTTGACCAAAAAGTCAATTTTGGTCAAAATGGTTAATTTCTGACCCAATGAACAAAAAGTCAACTTTGGTCAAAATGGTCAATCCTTGACCCAATAGGTCAACTTTTAACCAAAAAGTCAACTTTGATCAAAATGATCAATCATTGACCCAATGAACAACCCATAGAACCAGTAGGTCATCTTTTGACCAAAAAGTTAAGTTTGTTCAAAATAGTCGATTTTTTACCTAATGACCACCCAATTAACCCAATAGCTTAACTTTTGACAAAAAGTCAAGTTTGGTCAAATTTGTCAGTTTCTGAGCCAATGACCAACCCATTGACCCAATATGTCAACTTTTAACGAAAAGTCAACTTTAGTCAAAATGGTCAATTTCTAACATATTGACCACCCAAAGGACCCAATGGGTTAACTTTTGACAAAAAATTAAATTTGGGTCAAAATAATTAATTTTTCACCGAATGATCAATTATTGACCTAATGAATCAATCTCTGGCCAAAAAGTCAGCTTTGGTCGAAATTGGCAATCTTTTACTCAATGACCAAACCATTGACCCAATAGGTCAACCTTTGACCAAAATGTTAACTTTGGTCAAAATGGTCAATCCTTAACCCAATGACCAACCCAATAGATCAACTTTTGACCCAAAAGTTAATTTTGGTCAAAATTGTCAATTTTTATTCTAACAACCACCCCATTGACCCAATAGGTCAACTTTTGACCAAAAAGTCAACTTTAGTTAAAATGGTTAATTTCAGACTTAATGACCAACACATTAACACCAAAAAGTTAACTTTTGTCAAAATGGTCAATTCTTGACCCAAAGACAAACCCATAGACCCACTAGGTCTACTGTTGACCAAAATAATCAATTCTTGACATAATGACCAAATATTGACCCAATAAGTCAATCTCTGACCAAAAAGTCAACTTTAGTCAAAATGGTCAATCCTTGACCCAATGACCAACCAATTCATTCAATAGATCAACTTTTGACCAAAAAGTGAACTATAGTAAAAAAAGTCAAACCTTAACTCAATGACCAATCCATTGACACAATAGGTCAACTTTTGACCAAAAAATCAGCTTTGGTCAATATAGTCAATTTTTGACATAATGACCACCCTAATGACCCAATATGTCAACTTTTGACTAAAAAGTCAGCTTTGGTCAAAATGGTCAATTTTTGACCTAATGACCTCCCCATTGACCCAATGGGTCAACGTTTGACAAAAAATTCAATTTTGGTCAAAATAGTTAATTTTTAACCTAACGACCAATTATTCACCCAGTCAGTCAGTCTCTGACCAAAAAGTCAACTTTGGTTAAACTAATCAATCCTTGATCCAATGATGAACCCATTGACCCAATAGGACAACTTTTGATAAAAAAGTCAATTTTGGTCAAAATTGTTAATTTTTGACTAAAATACCAATTATTAACCCAATAAGTCAATCTCTGACATAAAAGTCAACCTTTGGTCAAAATGGTTAATCCTCGATCCAATGACCAACCCATAGACCCAAAAGGTCAACTATTGACAAAAAAGTCAACTTTGGTCAAAATGATCAATCCTTTACCCAATGACCAAACCATGAACCTGATAGGTCAACTTTTGACCAAAAAGTCAATTTTGGTCAAAATATTCAATTTTTGACATAATGACCAACTCAGTGACCCAATACGTCAACTTTTGACCAAAAAGATTATCTTTTCAAAATTGTAAATTTTTGACATAATGACCACCCAATTGACCCAATAGGTCAACTTTTGACTAAAAAGTCAACTTTAGTCAAAATGGTCAATTTCTGACCCAATGACCAACCCATTGTCCCAATAGATCAACTTTTGACCAAAAAGTCAATTTTAGTCAAAATAGTCAATTTTTGACCTAATGACTAATTATTTAAAATATTCAATCCTTGATCCGCTAACCAACACATTTACCCAATAAGTTAACTTTTTACCAAAAAGTCAACTTTGGTCAGAATGGTCAATTTTTGACCAAATGACCAACCTATTAATCCAATATGTCAACTTTTGACCAAAAAAGCAATTTTTGTCAAAATAGTCAATTTTTGACCTAATGACCAACCCATTGACCCAACGGGTCAACTTTTAACCAAATTGTAAATTTTGGTCAATATGGTTGATCCTTGACACAATGACATACCCATTGACCCAATTGGTCAACTTTTGACAAAAAAGTAAATTTTGGTCAAAATAATCAATATTTAACCTAACAACCACCCCATTGACCCAATAGGTCAACTTTTGACCAAAAAGTCAACTTTAGTTAAAATGGTCAATTTCTGACCAAATAACCGACCTAATGACCGTGGTCAAAATCGTCAATCCTTAACCCAATGACCAACCCATTCACTAAATACGTCAACTTTTGACCAAAAAGTAAATTTTGGTCAAAATAATAAATTTTTGACCTATTGTCCATCCCATTAATCAAATAGATGAACTTTTAACAAAAAAATCAACGTTGGTCAAAATAGTTAATTTCTGACCCAATGAACGAAAGGCAACTTTGGTCAAAATGGTTAATACTCGACCTAGTAACCAACTCAATGACCTAATATGTCAACTTTTGACCAAAAAGTCAACTTCGGTCAAAATGGTCAATCCTTGACCCAACGACCAACCCATTGACCCAATAAGTCAACTTTGAGCAAAAAGTCAATTTTGGTCAAAATAGAAAATTTTTAACCTAATGACCACCCATTTAACCAATAGGTCAACTTTTGACAATTAAGTCAATTTTGGTCAAATTGTTAATTTATGACTCAATAACCAACCCATTGACCTAATATGTCAACTTTCGACCAAAAAGTTGATTTGTCCTAAATGGTCAATTTCTGATCCAATGACCAACCCATTGACCCAATAGGTCAACTTCTGACCAAAAGGTCAACTTTGGTCAAAATGGTCAGTCCTTGACCCAATGATCAACCCATTGACCTATTAGGTCAACTTTTGACCAAAAAGTCAATTTTAGAAAAAATACTCAAATTTTGACCTAATGACCAATTACTGATCCAATAAGTTAATCTATTACCAAAACGTCAACTTTGGTCAAAATGGTCAATCTTTGACCCAACGACCAACCCATAGACCCATTGGGTCAATTTTTGACAAAAAAGTCAACTTTGGTCAAAATGGTCAATCCTTGACCCAGTGACCAACCCATTAACCCAATAGGTCAACTTTTGACCAAAAATTCAATTTTGGTCAAAATAGTCAAATTTTGACCTATTGACCAATTATTGAACCAATCAGTCAATCTCTGACCAAGAGTCAACATTGGTCAAAATGGTTAATCATTGACCCAATAGGACAAATTTTGATCAAAAAGTCAACTTTAGTCAAAATGGTCAAACCATGACCTAACGACCACCCATTAACCTGATAAGTCAACTTCTGACCAAAAAGTCAAGTTTGGTCAAAATGGTTAGTTTTTTACCAAATAACCAACCCATTGGCCCAAAAGGTCAACTTTTGACCAAAAAGTCAATTTGGTCAAAATAGTCAATTTTTGACTTAATGACCACCCTATTGACCCAATAGGTCAACTTTTTACCAAAATGTCGTTTTTAGTTAAAATGGTCAATCCTTGACACAATGACATACCCATTGACCCAATTGGTCAAATTTTGTCAAAATAGTCAATTTTTAACCTAACAACCACTCCATTTACCCAATAGGTCAACTTAAGACCAAAAAATCAACTTTAGTTAAAATGGTCAATTTCTGTCCTAATAACCAACCCATTGACCCTGGTCAAAATCTTCAATCCTTAACCCAAAGACCAACCCATTGAATAAATATGTTAACTTTTGACCAAAAAGTCAATTTTGGTCAAAATAGTAAACTTTTGACCTAATGACCATCCCATTAACCAAAAGGATGAACTTTTGACCAAAAACTTAACTTTGGTCAAAATGGTCAATCCTTGACCCAATAACCAACTCATTGACCGAATAGGTCAACTTATGACCAAAAAGCCAACTTTAGTCAAAATGGTCAATCCTTGACCCTATGACCAACCCATTGACCCAATAAGTCAATTTTTGACCAAAAAGTCAATTTTGGTCAAGATAGTCAATTTCTAACCCACTGACCCAATATGTCAACTTTTGACCAAAAAGTCGATGTGGTCAAAATGGTCAATTTCTGACCCAATGACCAACCCATTGACCCGATAGGTCAACTTTTGACAAAAAAGTCAACTTTGATTAAAATGGTCAATCCTTGACACAATGACTAACCCATTGAGCCAATAGGTCAACATTTGACCAAAAAGACAATTTTGGTCAAGATAGTCAATTTTTGACCAAATGACCAGTTATTTACCAAATAAGTCAATCTCTTACCAAAAAGTCAACTTTGGTCAAATTGGTTAATCCTTGACCCAATGACCTACCTATAGACCCAAAAGGTCAACATTTGACCAAAAAATCAATTTTTGTCAAAATAGTCAATTTTTAACCAAATGACCAATTATTGACCCAATAAGTCAATCTCTTACCAAAAAGTCAACTTTGGTCAAAATGGTCAATCCTTGACCCAATGACCAACCCATTGACCCAATAAGTTAACTTTTGACCAAAAAGTCAACTTTGGTCAAAATGGTCACTCATTGACCTAATGACCAACCCATTGACACAATTGATCAACTTTTGACTAAAAAGTCAATTTTGGTTAAAATAGTCAATTTTTGACATAATGACCATCACATTAACCCAATAGGATAACTTTTGACCAAAAAGTTAACTTTGGTCAAAATGTTCAATTTCTAACCTAATGATAACCTTGTTGACCCAATGGGTCAACTTTTGACAAAAAATTCAATTTTGGTCAAAATAAGTCAATTTTTGACCTAATGACCAATTATTGACTCAATAAATCAATCTGTGACCAAAAAGTCAACTTTTGTCAAAATGGTCAATCGTTGACCCAATAACCAACCCATTGAACCGATAGGTCAATTTTTTAAAAAAAGTCAATTTTGGTCAAAATAATCAATTTTTGACTTAATGACCACCCATTGACTCAATAGGTCAACTTTTGACCAAAAAGGTAACTTTGGTCAAAATAGTAAGTTTTTGACACGATGACCACCCCATTGACCCAAATGGGTCAACATTTGACCAAAAATTTAATTTTCGTCAAAATAATCAATGTTTGACCTAATGACCAATTATTAATCCAATAAGTCAATCTCTGACCAAAAAGTCAACTTTTGTTAAAATGATCAATCCTTGATCGAAAGACTAACCGATTCACCAAATATGTCAACTTTTAACCAAAAAGTCAACTTTGGTCAAAATGCTCTATGCTTGACCTAATGACGAAATAGGTCAAGTTTTGACCAAAAAGTTAATTTTGGTCCAAAAAGTCATTTTTTGACCTCATGACAACCGCATTGACCCAAAAGGTCAGCTTTTGACCAAAAGCCAACTTTGGTCAAAATAGTCAAATTCTGAGCCAATGACAGCCCATTGATCCAAAAGGTCAAATTTGGAACAAAAAGTTAACATTAGTCAAAATGGTTAATCCTTAGCCCAATGACCAACCCATTGACCCAATAGGTCAACATTAGACCAAAAAGTCAACTTAGTCAAAATAGTCAATCATTGACCCAATAGGTCAATTTTTGACCAAAAAGTCAACTTTAGTTAAAATGGTCAATCCTTAAACTAATGACATACCCATTGACCCGATTAGGTCAACATTTGACCAAAAAGTTAATTTTGGTCAAAATAGTAATTTTTAACCTAATGACCACCCATTGACCTAAAAGGTCAACTCTTGACCAAATAGTCAACATTGGTTAAAATGGTCAACTTCTCACTAAATATGTCAATTTTGACAAAAAGTGATCTTTGGTCAAAACGGTCAATTCTTGACCCAATTACCAACTCATTGACCAAATAGGTCAACTTTTGACCAAAAAGTTAAGTTTGGTTAAAATGGTCAATTTCTGACCCAATGACCACCCACTTTACCCAATAGGTCAACTTTTGATCAAAAATTCAATTTTGGCCAAAAAAGTCAATTTTCGATCTGATGACCAATTATGGACCCAATAAGTAAATCTCTGACCAAAAAATCAACTTTGGTCAAAATAGTCAAACCTTAACCCAATGACCAACCCATTGACCCAATAGGTCAACTTTTGACTAAAAAGTTAACTTATGTCAAAATGGTCAAACATTGACCCAATGACCAACCCATTGACCCAATAGGTCAACTTTTGACCAAAAAGTCAATTTTTATCAAAACAGTTAATTTTTAACCTAATGACCACCCATTGACCCAATAGGTCAACTTTTGACCAAAAAGTCAACTTTGGCCAAAATGATCAATCCTAGACCCAATGACCAACCCATTAACCCAATTGGGCAACATTTGACCAAAAAGTCAATTTTGGTCAAAATATTCAATTTTGACTTATAGACCAATTATTGACCGAATAAGTCAATCTCGAACCAAAAATTCAACTTTAGTCAAAATGGTCAATCTTTGACCCAATGACCAACCCATTGTCCCAATAGGTCAACTTTTGACAAAAAAGTAAAATTTGGTCAAAATGGTCAATCCTCGAACCAATGACCAACCCATTGACCCAATAGGTCAACATTCAATCAAAATTTTCAATTTTTGACCTAATGACCACCCAATTAACCTAATAGGTCAACTTTTGACCAAAAAGTCAAGTTTAGTTAAATTGGTTAATTTCCAACCCAATGACCATCCCATTGACCCAATAGGTCAACTTTTTGATCAAAAAGTCAACTTTGGTCAAAATGCTCAATCCATGACCCAATGACCAACACATTGACCCAATAAGTCAACTTTTGATCAAAAAAGTCAATTTTGGTCAAAATAAATAATTTTTGACCTAATGACCACCCAATTAACCCAATAGGTCAACCTTTGAACTAAAAGTCAACTTTGGTCAAAATGGTTAATTTTTGACCCAATGACTAACCCATCGACCTAATAAAGTCAACTTCACCAAAAAGTCAACTTTAGTCCAAAATGGTCAATCCTTAACCAAATGACTAACTCATCAATCTAATAGGTCAACTTTCGAACAAAAAGATAATTTTGGTCAAAATAGTTAATTTTCGACATAATGATCGCCCTCGTCGATCTAATAGTCAACTTTCGACCAAAAAGTCAACTTCTGGTTAAAATTGTCAATTTCTCGACCCAATGACTACCAATCAATTTATGTAGTCAACTTTCGATCGAAAGTCAACTTGGTAAAAATGGTCAATCATCGACCCAATGACTAACCCATCGCCCAATAAGTCAACTTTTGACCAAAAAGTCAATTTTGGTCAAATAGTCAATTTTTGACCTAATGACCACCCATTGACTCAATACGTCAACTTTTGACCAAAAAGTCAATTTTGGTCAAAATTATTAATTTTCGACTCAATGACCAACCCATTGACCTAATATGTCAACTTTTGACCAAAAGTCGATTTGGTCAAAATGGTCAATTTTTGACCTAATGACCAACCCATTGACCCAATAGGTCAACTTTGGACCAAAAAATCAACTTTGGTCAAAAAGTTTAATCCTTGACCCAGCGATTAACCCATTAACTCATTAGGTCAACTTTTGACCAAAAAGTCAATTTTTGAAAAATACTCAAATTTTGACTTAATGACCAATTACTGACCCTAAAAGTTAATCTATTACCAAAAAGTCAACTTTGGTTAAAATGGTTAATGTTTGACCCAACGACCAACCCATAGATCCATTGGGTCAATTTTTGACCAAAAAGTCAACTTTGGTCAAAATGGTCAATCCTCGATCTAACTGACCAACCCATCGACCTAATAAAGTGAACTTTCGACCAAAAATTCAATTTTGGTCAAAATAATCAATTTTTGACCTATTGACCAATTATTGAACCAATTAGTCAATCTCTGACCAAGAGTCAACATTGGTCAAAATGGTCAATTATTGACCCAATGATCAACCCATTGACCCAATAGGTCAAATTTTGATCAAAAAGTCAACTTTGGTCAAAATGGTCAAACCATGACCTAATGACCACTCATTAACCCGATAAGTCAACTTCTGACCAAAAAGTCAAGTTTGGTCAAAATGGTCAGTTTTTGACCAAATAACCAACCCATTGGCCCAATAAGTCAACTTTTGACCAAAAAGTCAATTTTGGTCAAAATAATCAATTTTTGACAAAATGACCACCCCATTGATCCAATGGGTCAACTTTTGACCAAAATGTCATTTTTGGTCAAAATGGTCAATCCTTGACACAATGACATACCCATAGACCCAATTGGTCAAATTTTGTCAAAGAAGTAAATTTTTGTTAAAATAGTCAATTTTTAACCTAACAACCACCCCATTAACCCAATAGATCAACTTAAGACCAAAAAATCAACTTTAGCTAAAATGGTCAATTTCTGTCCTAATAACCAACCCATTGACCCTGGTCAAAATCGTCAATCCTCAACCCAAAGACCAACCCATTGACTAAATATGTCAACTTTTAACCAAAAACTCAATTTTGGTCAAAATAGTCAACTTTTGACTTAATGACCATCCCCTTGACCAAAAAGATAAACTTTTGACCAAAATAAAATGTTGTTCAAAATGGTAAATCCTTGACCTAATAACAAATTCATTGACCCAATAGGTCAACTTTTTACCAAAAAGTCAACTTTGGTCAAAATGGTCAATCCTTGACCTAATGACCAACCTATTGACCCAATAGGTCAACTTTTGACCAAAATGTCAATTTTGGTTTAAATAATCAATTTTTGACCTAATTACCACCCATTGAACAAACCGGTCAACTTTGGACCAAAAAGTCAATTTTGGTCAAAATGGTCAATTTTTAACCCAATGACCAACCCATTGACCCAATATATCAACTTTTGACCAAAAAGCCGATTTGGTTAAAATGGTCCATTTCTGACCCAATGACCAACCTATTGACCCAATAGGTCAACTTTTGACGAGAAAGTCAACTCTGGTTAAAATGGTCAATCCTTGACCCAATTACCAACCCATTGAACCAATAGGTCAACATTTGTCCAAAAAGCTAATTTTGGTCAAAATAGTTAATTTTTAACCAAATGACCAATTATTGACCTAATAAGTCAATCACTTACCAAAAATTCAACTTTGGTCAAAATGGTCAACCCTTGATCCTATGATCAACCTATAGACCTAAAAGGTCAACATTTGACCAAAAAGTCAATTTTCATTAAAATAGTCAAATTTTGACTTAATGACCATTTATTGACCCAGTAAGTCAATCACTGACTAAAAAGTTAACTTTGGTCAAAATGGTCAATCCTTTACCTAGTGACCAACCCATTGACCCAATAGGTCAACTTTTGACGAAAAATTTAACTTTGGACAAAATGGTCAATCGTTGACCCTATGACCAAACCATTGAGCCAATAGGTCAACATTTGACCAAAAAGTCAATTTTGGTCAAAATAGTCAATTTTTGACCAATTAACCAATTATTTACCCAATATGTCAATCACTTACCAAAAAGTTAACTTTGGTCAAAATCTTCAATTTTTGACCTAATGATAACCCAATTGACCTAATGGGTCAAATTTTGACAAAAAATTCAATTTTGGTCAAAATAGTCATCTTTTTTACCTAATGACCAATTAGTGACCCAAAAAGTCAATCTCTGACCAAAAAGTTAACTTTGGTCAAAATGGTCAATCGTTTACCCAATGACCAACACATTGACCCAATATGTCAACTTTTAAACAAAAAGACAATTTCAGTCAATACAGTCAATTTTTGACTTAATGACCACCCAATGTCCCAATAGGTCAACTTTTGACCAAAAATGTAACTTTTGTCAAATGGTCAGTTTCTGACACAATGACCACCCCATTTACCCAAATGGGTCCACTTTTAACCAAAATTCAATTTTGGTCAAAATACTCATTTTTTGAGCTAATGACCAATTATGGACCCAATAAGTCAAAATCTAACCAAAAAGTCAACTTTGGTCAAAATGGTCAATCCTTGATCGAATGACCAACCGATTCACCAAATAGGTCAACTTTTAACCAAAAAGTGAACTTTGGTCAAAATGGTCGATGCTTGACCTAATGACTAAATATGTCAACTTTTGAAAAAAAAGTCAATTTTGGTTGAAAAAGTCAATTTTTGACCTCATGACAAGCCCATTGACCCAAAAGTTCAACTTTTGACTAAAAGCCAACTTTGGTCAAAATGGTCAAAATCTGACCCAATGACAACCCATTGATCAAAAGGGTCAAGTTTTGAAAAAAAAAAGTCAACATTGATCAAAATGGTCAATCCTTAACCCAATGACCAACACATTGACCCAATTGGTTAACTTTTGACTAAAAAATAAACTTTGGTCAGAATGGTCAATCCTTGACCCAATGACCAACCAATTGACCCAATAGGTCAACTTTTGCCAAAAAGCCAACTTTAGTTAAAATGGTCAATCCTTGAACCAATGACATACCCATTGACCCAATTAGGTCAACTTTTGACCAATTTTGGTCAAAATAAGAATTTTTAACCTAATGACCACCCATCGACCAAACAGTCAACTTCGACCAAAAAGTTAACTTCATTAAAATGGTCAATTTCTCGACCTAATGACCAACCCATCGATCTAATCAGTCAACATTTCACCAAAAAGTTATCTTTAATCAAATTGATCAATTTCGACCCTATTTCCAACTCATCGACTAAATAAAGTTAACTTTCACCAAAAAGTCAACTTTGGTCAAAATGGTCAACTTCTCGAATCTAATGACCACCTAGTTTCACTCTAATGGGTCAACTTTTGACGAAAAATTAAATTTTGGTCAAAATAGTCAATTTTTGATCTAATGAACAATTATTGACCAAAAAAGTCAATCTGTGACCAAAGATCAACTTTGGTCAAAATGGTCAATCCTTAACCCAATGACCAACCCATTGACCAAATAGGTCAACATTTGACCAAAAAGTAAACTTTGGTCAAAATGGTCAAACCTTGACTCAATGAACAACCCATTGACCCAATAGGTCAACTTTTGACCGAAAAGACAATTTTGATCAAAATAGTAAATTTTTTACTTAATAACCACTAATTGACTCAATAGGTCAACTTTTGACCAAAAAGTTAACCTTGGCCAAAATGATCAATCCTAGACCCAATGACCAACCCATTGACCCAACAGAGCAACATTTGACCAAAAGTCAATTTTGGTCAAAATGGTCAATTTTTGACTTAATGACCAATTATTGACCGAATAAGTCAAGCTTCTGATCAAAAGTTCAACTTTAGTCAAAATGGTCAATCATCGACTCTAATGATCAACCCATCGACCTAACAGTCAACTTTCGACAAAAAGTAAAATTTGTCAAAATGGTCATTCGTCGATCTAATGACTAACCTATCGACCTAACAGGTCAACTTTCGATCAAAATTTTTAAGTTTTGACCAAATGACCACCCCATTGACCCAATAGGTCAACTTTTAACCAAAAAGTCAACTTTCATCAAAATGGTTAATTTCTGACCCAATGACTAACCCATTGACCCAATAGGTTAACTTTTAACTAAAAGTCAACTTTGGTCTAAATGGTCAATCCTTAACCAAATGACCAACTCATTGACTCAATAAGTCAACTTTTGACCAAAAAGATAATTTTGGTCAAAATAGTGAATTTTTGACATAATGACCGCCCCATTAACCCAATAGGTCAAATTTTGACCAAAAAGTCAACTTTGATTAAAATGATCAATTTCTGACCCAACGACCAACTCATTGACCCAATAGGTTAACTTTTGATCAAAAAGTCAATTTTGGTAAAAATAGTCAATCCTTGACCCAATGACCAACCCATTGGCCCAATAGGTCAACTTTTGACCAAAAAGTCAATATTAGTCAAAATAATAATTTCGACTCGATGACCACCCCATCGACCCAAATAGTCACTATCGACCAAAAAGTCAACTTTGGTCAAATTAGTCAATTTTTTACCAAATGACCACCCCATTGACCTAATGGGTCAACTTTTGACCGAAAATTTAACTTTGGTCAAAATTGTCAATTTTTGACCTAATGACCAATTATTAACCCAATAAGTCAATCTCTGACCAAGAAGTCAACTTTGGTCAAAATGGTCTATCCTTGACTTAATGACCAACCCAATGACCCAATAAGTCAACTTTTGACCAAAAAGTTCACTTTGGTCAAAATGGTCAATCCTTGACCCAATGACCCAATAGATCAACTTCTGAACAAAAAGTCAATTTTGGTCGAAAAAAATAATTTTTGACTTAATGACAACCCCATTGACCCAATAGTTCCACTTTTGACTAAATAGTCAATTTTGGTCAAAATGGTCTTTCCTTGACCCACTGACCAACCCATTGACCCAAAAGGTCAACTTTTGACCAAAAGGCTAACTTTGGTTAAAATGGTCAATCCTTGACCCAATGATCAACCAATTGTCCCAATAGGTCAACTTTTTACCAAAAAGTCAACTTTAGTTAAAATGGTCAATCCTTGAACCAATGACATACCCATTGACCCAATTAGGTCAACTTTTGACCAAAAAGTCATTTTTGGTCAGAATCGTAATTTTTTACCTAATGACCACACATCGACCCAATTGGTTAACTTTTGACCAAAAAGTCAATTTTAGTAAAAATGGTGAATTTCTGACCCAATGACCAACCCATTGACACAATAGGTCAAAATTTTACCAAAAACTCAACTTTTGTCACAATGATCAATCCTTGAACCAATGACCAATATATTGACCCAATAAGTCTACTTTGACCAAAAAGTCAATTTTGATCCAAAATAGTCATTTTTTACCAATTATTGACCGAATAAGTCAATCTGTGCCCAAAATGTCAACTTTGATCAAAATGGTCAATCCTTGACCCAATGACCAACCCATTGACCTAATTCGTCAACTTTTGACCAAAAAATCAACTTTGGTTAAAATGGTCAATCCTTGACCCAAAGACTAACCCATTGACCCAATAGGTCAACTTTTGACCAAAAAGTTAATTTTGGTCAAAATAGTCAATTTTTGACTTAATGACTTCCCCATTGACCCAATAGGTCAACTTTTAACCAAAAGTCAACTCTGGTCAAAATGGTCAATTTCTGACCTAATGACCACCCCATTGACCCAATGGGTCAACTTTTGACCAAAAAACAATTTTGGTCAAAATGGTCAATCTTCGACCTAATGAGCAATTATTGACCAAATAAGTTAATCCTTAACCCAATGACCAACCCATTGACCCAATTGGTCAACTTTTGACTAAAAATTTAATTTTGGTCAAAATTGTATATTTTTTACCTAATGACCATCTCATTAACCAAAATAGGTCAACTTTTGAATAAAAAGACAACTTTGGTCAAAATGATCAATTTCTAACATAATGACCACCCCATTAACCCAATGGGTCAACTTTTGACCAAAAATTTAATTTAGGTGAAAATAATCAATATTTGACCTAATGACTAATTATTGACCCAATAAGTGAATCTCTGACCAAAAAGTCAACTTAGGTCAAAATGATCAATCCTTGACCCAATGACCAACTCATTGGCCTAATATGTCAACTTTTGACCAAAAAGTCAATTTTAGTTAAAATAGTTAATTTTTGAATTAATGACCAATTATTAACCAATTAAGTAAGTCTCTAACCAAAAAGTCAACTTCTGTCAAAATAGTCAATCCATGACCCAATGACCAACCCATTGACCCAATAAGTCAACTTGTGAGCAAAAAGTCAACAATGGTCAAAATGGTCAATTTCTGATCCAATGACCCAATAGGTCAACTTTTGACCAAAAATAATTTTGGTCAAAATAGTCAATTTTTGACCTAATGACCACCCAATTGACCCGATAGGTCAACTTTTTATCCAAAAGGTCAAATTTGGTCAAAATGGTCAATTTATGACCCAATGACCAACCCATTAACCCAACAGGTCAAGTTTTGACCAAAAAGCCAACTTTGATCAAAATGGTCAAAACTTGACCCAATGACCAACCCATTGACCGAATAGGTTAACATTTTACCAAAAAGTCAACTTTGGTAAGAATGGTCAATCCTTGACCAATTGACCAACCCATTGACCCAATGGGTCAACTTTTGACCAAAAAGGCAAATTTTTGACATAATGAACACCTCATTGACCCAATGGGTCAACTTTTAACAAAATTATCAATTTTGGTCAAAATGGTCAATCCTTGACACAATGACATTGCCACTGACCCAATTGGTAAACGTTTGACAAAAAAGAAAATTTTGGTCAAAATAGTTAATTTTTAACCAAACAACACCCCATTGATCCAATAGGTCAACATTTGACCAAAAAGTCAACATTTAGTTAAAATGGTTAATTTATGACCCAAGAACCAACCCATTGACACAATAGGTCAACATTTTACCAAAAATACAACTTTGGTCAAAATGGTCAATCCTTGACCCAATGACGAACCCATTGACTAAATAGGTCAACGTTTCACCAAAAAGTCAATTTTGGTCAAAATAGTCAATTTTTTACCTAATGATCATCCCGTTGACCAAATAGATGAACTTTTAACCAAAAGGCCAACTTTTGACAAAATGAACAATTTCTGACCCATTGACCACCCAGTTGACACAATGGTTCAACTTTTTGACCAAAATTAATTTTTGACCTAATGACCAATTATTGACCCAATAAGTCAATCTCTGACAAAAAAGTCAACTTTGGTCAAAATGGTCAATCCTCGACCAAATGACCAACCCATTGACCCAATATGTCACCTTTTGACCGAAAAGTTAACTTTGGTCAAAATGGTAAAACCTTAATCCAATGACCAACCCATTGACCCAATAAGTTAACTTTTGACCAAACAGTCAATTTTGGTCAAAATAGTCAACTTTTTACCTCATGACCACCCATTGACCCAATAGGTAAACTTTTGACCAGAAAGTCAACTTTGGTCAAAATGGTGTATTTCTGACCCAATGACCAATCCATTGACCCAATAGGTTAACTTTTAACCAAAAAGTAAACTTTGGCCAAAATGGTCAATCCCTAATCCCAAAACCAACCCATTAACCCAATATGTAAACTTTTGACCAATAAGTCAGTTTTTGTCAAAATTGTCAAGTTTTTACCTAATGATCGCCTCATTGACCTAAATAGGTCAACTTTTGACCAAAAAGTCAACTTTGGTCAAAATTGTCAATTTCTGACACAATGACCACACTATTGACCCAATGGGTCAACTTTTGACCAACAATTTAATTTATGTCAAAATACATAATTGACCTAATAACCACTTATTGACCCAATAAGTCAATCTCTAAGTAAAAAAGTCAACTTTGGTCAAAATAGTCAATCCTTGACCCACTAACCCAATAGGTCAACTTTTGACCAAAAAGTCAACTTTGGTTGAAATGGTCAATCCTTGACCCAATGACCAACCCATTAACCCAATAGGTCAAGTTTTGACAAAAATCTAATTTTGGTCAAAATAGTCAATTTTGATCTAATGACCAATTATTGACCTAATAATTTAAACTCTAACCAAAAAGTCAACTTTGGTTAGAATGGTCAATCCTTGACCCAATGAACAGCCCATTGACCCAATAGGTAATATTTGACCAAAAAGTCAACTTCGGTCAAAATGGTCAATTTCCGACACAATGACAAACTCCATTGACCCAACGGGTCAACTTTTGACCAAAAATAAATTTTGGTCAAATTAATCAATTTTTAACCTAATGACCAATTATTGACCCAATAAGTCAATCTCTGGGCAAAAAGTCAACTTTGGTCAAAATGGTTAATCCTTGACCCAATGAACAACCCATTAACCCTATAGGTCAACTTTTTAACAAAAAGTCAACTTTGGTCAAAATCTTCAATCCTTGACCCAATGACCAACATATTAACTCAATAGGTCAACTTTTAACCAAAAAGTCAATTTTGGACACAATAGTTAATTTTTGACCTAATAACCAATTATTGACTCAGTAAGTCAATCTCTAGCCAAAAAGTCAACTTTCGTCAAAATGGTCAATCCTTAACCCAATGACCAACCCTTTGACCTAATTGGTCAACTTTCGACCAAAAAGTTAATTTTGGTCAAAATAGTCAATTTCTGAATTAATGTCCAATTATTAACTCAATAATTCAATCTCTGATAAAAAAGTCAACTTTGGTCAAACTCGTTAATCATTGACCCAATGACCAACCCATTGACTTAATAGGTTAACTTCTGACCAAAAAATTAACTTTGGTCGAAAAGGTTAATCCTAGCCCTAATGACCAACCCATTAACCAAATAGGTCAACTTTTGTCCAGAAAGTCAATGTTGGTCAAAAATAGTCCATTTTTAATCGAATGACCATCCCATTGACCCAATAGGTAAAATTTTGACCAAAAAGTCAACTTTGGTCAAAATGGTCTTATTCTGACCCAATAACCACACCATTTACCCAAATTGGTCAACATTTAACCAAAAATTCAGCTTTGGTAAAAATAGTTAATTTTTGACCCAATAAGTCAATCTCTGACCAAAAAGATAATTTTGGTCAAAATGGTCAACCCTTAACCAAGTGAGCCAATAAGTCAACTTTTCTCCTAAAAGTAAATTTTGGTCAAAATAGTCAATTTTTGACATAATGACCACCCCATTGACCCAATAAGTCAATACCTGGCCAAGAAGTCAACTTTGGTCAAAATAGATCATCCTTGACCTAATGACCAGCGCATTAACCCAATAGGTCAACTTTGGACAAAAAACACAATTTTGGTCAAAATAGTAAAATTTTGACCTGATGACCACCAATTGACCCAATAGGTTAACTTCTGACCAAAAAGTCAATTTTGGTCAACATGGTCAATTTCTGACCCAATGACCAACCTATTGACCCAATATGTCAACTTTTGACCAAAAAGTCAACTTTCGTCAAAATGGTCAATCATTGACCCAATGACCAACACATTGACCCAAAAGGTCAACTTTTGACCAAAAAATAAATTTTTGTTAAAATAGTCGATTTTTGACCTAATGACCAATTATTGACCCAATAAGTCAATCTCTTACCAAAAAGTCAACTTTCGTCAAAATGGTCAATCCTTGACCTAATGACAAACCCATAGACCTAATAGGTCAACTTTTGACCAAAAAGTTAAATTTAGTCAAAATGGTGAATCATTGACCCAATGACCAACCCGTTGACCCAATAGGTCAACTTTAGACCCAAACGTCAATTTTGGTCAGAATAATCCATTTTTGACCTAATGACCTTCCATTGACCCAATAGAACCTCTTACCAAAAAGTCAACTTTGGTCAAAATGGTTAATCCTTGACCCAATGACCAACCCATTGACCCAAAGGGACAACTTTTGACCAAAAAGTCCACTTTAGTCAAATTGGTCAATCCTTGACCCAATGACCAACCCATTGACCCAAAAGGTCAACTTTTAACTAAAAATTTAATTTTTGTCAAAATAGTTAATTTTTGACCAACAGACCATCTCATTGACCCAATAGGTTAACTTTCTACCAAAATGTCAACTTTGTTCAAAATGGTCAATTTCTGACCCGATGACCACCCCGTTGACCCATTGGTTCAAGTTCTGACCAAAAATTCAAATATGGTCAAAAAGTCAATTTTTGACCTAATGACCAATTTTTGACCCAATAAGTCAATCTCTGACCAAAAAGTCAACCTTGGTCAAAATGGACAATCATTGACCCAATGACCAACCCATTGACCCAATAGGTCAACTTTTGATAAAAAAAGTAAAATTTGGTCAACATGGTTATTCCTTGACCCAATGACCCAATAGGTCAACTTTCAATTAAAATTTTCAATTTTTGACCTGATGACCACCCCATTGACCTAATAGGTCAACTTTTGACCAAAAAGTCAACTTTGGTTAAATTTGTTAATTTTCGACCCAATGACCATCCCATTGACCCAATAGGTCAACTTTTTAATCAAAAAGTTAACTTTGGTCAAAATCGTCATCCTTGACCCAATGACTAACACATTGACCCAATAAGTCAACTTTTAATCAAAAAAGTCAATTTTGGTCAAAATAGATAATTTTTGACCTAATGACCACCCAATAAACCCAATAGGTCAACTTTTGAAAAAAAAAGTCAACTTTGGTCAAAATGTTTAATTTTTGACCCAATGACTAACCCATTGACCCAATAGGTCAACCTTTGACCAAAAAGTCAACTTTGGTCCATATGGTCAATCCTTAACCAAATGACCAACTCATTGACCCAATTGGTCAACTTTTGACCAAAAAAGATAATTTTGGTCAAAATAGTTAATTTTTGACATAATGAAATGACCAATTATTTACCCAATAAGTCAATCTCTGACAAAAAATTCAAGTTTAGTCAAAATGGTTAAAGAATGACCCAATGGCCAACCAATTTACCCATTAGGTCAACTTTTGACCAAAAAGTAAACTTTGGTCAAAATGGTCAATCCTGGACCCAATGACCAACCCATTGACCTAATAGGTCAATTTTTGACGAAAAGATCAATTTGGTCAAAATGTTCAATCCTCGACCTAAAAACCAACCCATTGATCCAATAGGTCAACTTTTGAGCAAAAAAGTTAATTTTGGTCGAAATAGTCAATGTTTGACATAATGACCACCCAATTGACCCAATGGGTCAACTTTTGACCAAAAATTAAATTTTTGTCAAAATAATCAAATTTTGACCGAATGACCAATTATTGACCCAATAAGTCAATCTCTGACCAAAAAGTCAACTTTGGTCGAAATTGTCAATCCGTGACAAAATGACCAACCCATTGACTCAACTGGTCAACTTTTGACATAAAAATCAACTTTGGTCAAAATGGTCAATCCTTGACCCAATGACCAACCCATTGACTCAATAGATCAACTTTTGTCCAAAAGTCAATTTTGGTCAAAATAGTCAATTTTGGACCTAACGACCAACCCATTGACCCAATAGGTCAACTTTTGACCAAAAAGACAACTTTTGTCAAAATGGATAATCCTTGACCAAATGACCAACCCATTAACTCAATAGGTCCACTTTTGACCAAAAAGTCAACTTTGGTCAAAATAATCAATTTTTTACCTAATGACCACCAATTGATCGAAAAGGTCAACTTTTGACAAAAATGTCAATTTTGGTCAAAGTGATCTAATTTTGACCTAATGACCACCCATTGACCGAATAGGTCAACTTTTAACCAAAAAGTCAATTTTGTACAAAATTGTCAATTTATAACTTAATGACGAACCCATTGACCCAATATGTCAACTTTTCACCAAAAAGACTTTGGTCAAAATGGTTAATTTCTGATACAATGACCAACACTTTGACCTAATAGGTCAACCTTTGACCAAAAACTCAACTTTCATTAAAATGGTCAATCCTTGACCCAAGGACCAACACATTGACCGAATAGGTCAACTTTGGACCAAACAAGTCAATTTTTGGTCAAAATAGTTAATTTTTGACAAAATAACTAATTATTGACCCAATAAGTCAATCTCTAACCAAAAAGTCAACTTTGGTCAAAATGGTTAATCCTTGACCTAATGACTAACCCATAGGTCCAATAGGTCAACTTTTGATCAAAAAGTTAACTTTGGTCAAAATGGTTAATCCTTGATCCAATGACCAACACATTGACCCAATATGTCAACTTTTGACCAAAAATTTAATTTTGGTCAAAATAATCAATTTTCGACTTCCATCGACCAATTGTCGACCCAATCGATCAATCTCGACCAAAAAGTCAACTTTCAGTCAAAATGGTTAATTCTCGACACAATGACCAACCCATCGACCCAATCGGTCAACTTCGACCAAAATCAACTTTGGTCAAATTGGTCAATCATTGACCTAATGACCAACCCATTGACCCAATAGGTCAACTTTTAACCAAAAAGTCAACTTTGGTCGAAATAGTCAATTTTTTTGACCTAAAGACCACCCACTGACCCAATAGGTCAACTTTTAACCAAAAAGTTAGGTTTGGTGAATTGTCAATTTCTGACCAAATGACCAACCCATTGACCCAATATGTCATCTTTTGACCAAAAAGTCAATTTTGGTCAAAATAGTCAACATTTGACATAATGACCACCCCATTGACCCAATGGGTCAACCTTTGACCAAAATGTCAATTTTGGTCAAAATGGTCGATCTTCGACACAATGATATACCCATTGACCCAATTAGTTAACTTTTGACAAAAAAAGTAAATTTTGGTCAAAATTGTCAAATTTTAACCTAAGAACCACCCCATTGACCCAATGGGTTAACATTTGACCAAAAAGTAAACTTTAGTCCAAATGGTCAATTTCTGACCCAATAACCAACCCATTGACCCAATAGGTCAACTTTTGACCAAAAAGACAACTTTGGTCATCCTTGACCCAATGACCAACCTATTGACTAAATAAGTCAACTTTTGACTAAAAAGTCAATTTTGGTTAAAATACTTAATTTTTGACCTAATGACCATCCTATTGACCATATAGATGAACTTTTGACCAAAAAGTCAACTTTGGACAGAATGGTTAATTTCTGACCCAATCACCAAAAAGTCAATTTTGGTCAAAATCGTCAATCCTTGACCCAATAACCAACTCATTGGCCCAATAGGACAACTTTTGATCAAAAAGTGAACTTTTGTCAAAATGGTCAATTCTTGTCCCCATGACTAACCCATAGACCCAATAGGTCAACTTTTGACCAAAATAGTCAATTTTTGACATAATGGCCAATTATTGACCCAACAAGTCAATCTCTGACCAAAAAGTCAACTTTGGTCAAAATGGTCAATCCTTGACCAAATGAACAACCCATTGATCCAATAGGTCAACTTTTGACCAAAAAGTGAACTTTAGTCAAAATAGTCAATTCTTAAAACAATTACCAACCCATTGACATAATAGGTCAACTTTTGACCAAAAAGTCAATTTTGTTCAACAGTCAATTTTTGACCTAATGACCACCCTATTGACCCAATAAGTCAACTTATAACCAAAAAGTCAACTTTTGTCAAAATAGTCAACTTCTGACCCAAGGACCTCCCCATTAACCCAATGTGTCAACTTTTAACCAAATATTCAATTTTGGTCAAAATAGTCAATTTTTGACCTAATGACCAATTATTAACCCAATAAGTCAATCTTTGACAAAAAAGTCAACTTTGGTCAAAATGATCAATTCTTGACCCGATGACTGACCCAATGACCTAAAAGGTTAACTTTTGACCAAAAATTCAATTTTGGTCAAAATAGTCAATTTTGGACATAATGACCAACTCATTGACCCAATAGGGCAACTTTTGACCAAAAATTCAATTTTTGTCAAAATAGTTAATTTTTGACCTAATGGCCACCCAATTGACCCAATAGGTCAACTTTTGACCAAAAAGTCAATTTTGATCAAAATGGTCAATTTCTGACCAATGACCAAGCTAATGACCAACCCATTGACCCAATAGGTCAAATTTCACCAAAAAGTTAATTTTGTTAAAATAGTCAATTTTTTACCTAATGACCAATTAATGACCCAATAAGTCAATCTCTGATAAAAAAGTGAGATTTGTTCAAAATAGTCAATCCTTATCCCAATGACCAACACATTGACCCAATAGGTTAACATTTTATGAAAAAGTCAACTTTGTTCAGAATGGTCAATCCTTAACCAACTGACCAACCCATTTACCCAATAGGTCAAGTTTTGACCAAAAAGTTAATTTTGGTCAAGATAGTCAATTTTTAACCTAATGACCACCCCATTGACCCAATGGGTCAACTTTTAGCCAAAATATCAATTTCGGTCAAAATGGTCAATCCTTGACACAATGACATACCCAATGACCCAATTGATCAACTTTTGATAAAAAAGTAAATTTTGGTCAAAATAGTTAATTTTTAACCTAACAACCACCCCATTGACCCAATTAGTCAACTTTTGACCAAAAAGTCAACTTCAGTTAAAATGGTCTATTTCTGACCCAATAACCAACCCATTGACCCAATAGATCAACTTTTGACCAAAAAGACAACTTTGGTCAAAATGGTCAATCCTTGATCCAATAACCAACCTAATGACTAAATAGGTCCACTTTTGACCAAAAAGTCAATGTTGGTCTAAATAGTGAATTTTTGACCTAATGACCATCCCGTTGACCAAATAGATGAACTTTTGTCCAAAAAGTCAACCTTGGTCAAAAAGGATAATTTCTGACCCAATGACCAAGAAGTCAACTTCGGTCAAAACGGTCAATCCTTGACCCAATAACCAACTCATTGACCCAATAGGTGAACTTTTAACCAAAAAGTCAACTTTGATCAAAATGGTCAATCCTTGACCCAATGACAAACTGATCGACCTAACAGTCAACTTCGACTAAAAAGTCAATTTTTATCAAAATAAAGGAAAAGTCAACTTTGGTCAAAATGGTCAATCCTCGACCCAATGACCAACCCATCGACTCCAGCAGGTCAACTTTTAACCAAAATGTCAATTTTGGTCAAAATAGTCAAGTTTCGACCTAATGAACACCCAATCGACCAAACAGTCAACTTCGACCAAAAAGTCAACCTTAGTCAAAATGGTCAATTTCTGACCCAAAGACCAACCCATTAACCCAATAGGTCAACATTTGACAAAAAAGTTAACTATAGTTAAAATGAGTAATTCTTGAACCAATGACCAACTCATTGACCCAATAGGTGGCCTTTCGCACAAAAAGTCAATATGGTCAAAATAACCAATTTTGATCTAATAACTAAATATTGACCCAAAAAATCAATCTCTGACCAAAAGGTCAACTTTAGTCATAATGGTCAATCCTCGACCCAATGACCAACCCATTGACCTAATAGCTCAATTTTTGACAAAAAAGTCAACTTTGGTCAAAATGGTCATTCCTTGACCCCGTGACCAACCCATTGACCCAATTGGTCAACTTTTGACCAAAAAATCAACTTTGGTCAATATGGTCAATCCTTGACCTAATGTCCAACCCATTGACCCAATAGATCAACTTTTGTCCAAAATGTCATTTTTGGTCAAAATAGTCTGGTTTTCACCTAATGAACACCCATTGACCAAATAGGTCAACTTTTGACCAAAAAGTCAACTTTGGTCAAAATGGTCAATTTTTGACCCATAGACCAACCCATTGACCCAGTAGGTCAACATCTGACAAAAAGTTAACACCAGTTAAAATGGTCAATTCTTGACCCAATGACCAACTCATTGACCCAATAGGTCAACTTTTGAACAAAAAGTCAATTTTTGTCAAAATAACCAATTTTTGACCTAATAACCACTTATTGACCCAAAAAGTCAATCTCTGACCAAAAGGTCAACTTTGGTCATAATGGTCAATCCTCGACCCAATGACCAACCCATTGACCTAATAGCTCAAATTTTGACCAAAAAGTCAACTTTGGTCAAAATGGTCAATCCTTGACCCAATGACCAACCCATTGACACAATTGGTTAACTTTTGACCAAAAAATCAACTTTGGTCAAAATGGTTAATCCTTGACCTAATGACCAACCCATTGACCCAATAGGTCAACTTTTGTCCAAAATGTCATTTTTGGTCAAAATAGTCAGGTTTTCACCTAATGAACACCCATTGACCAAATAGGTCAACTTTTGACCAAAAAGTCAACTTTGGTCAAAATGGTCAATTTCGACCCATGCATCAACCCATCGACCCAAAGAGTCAACATCCGACAAAAAGTTAACACTACCAAAATGGTCAATTCTCGACTCAATGACCAACTCATCGATCTAATAGTCAACTTCTGAACAAAAAGTCAACTTTGGTCAAAATAGCCAATTTTTGACCTAATAACCAATTATTGACCTAAAAAGTCAATCTCTGACCAAAAAGTCAATTTTGGTCATAATGGTCAATCCTCGACCAAATGACCAACCCATTGACCTAATAGGATAACTTTTGACAAAAAAGTCAACTTTGGCAAAATGGTCAATCCTTGACCCATTTACTAACCAATTGACCCAATTGGTCATCATTTGACCAAAAAATCAACTTTGGTCAAAATGGTCAATCTTTGACCCAATGACCAACCCATTGACCCAATAGGTCAAATTTTGACCAAAATATCATTTTTGCTCAAAATAGTCAAGTTTTGACCTAATGAACACCCATTGACCAAATAAGTCAACTTATGACCAAAAAGTCAACTTTGGTCAAATGATCAATTTCTGACCCAAAGACCAACCCATTGACCCAGTAGGTCAACATTTGACAAAAAAGTTAACACTAGTCAAAATGGTCAATTCTTGACCCAATGACCAACTCATTGACCCAATAGGTCAACTTTTGAACAAAAAGTCAATTTTGGTTAAAATAGCCAATTTTTGACCTAATAACCAATTATTGACCCAAAAAGTCAATCTCTGACCAAAAAGTCAATTTTGGTCATAATGGTTAAACCCTCGACCCAAGGTCCAACCATTGAACCAATAGGTCAACTTTTGACAAAAAAGCCAACTTTGGCAAAATGGTCAATCCTTGACCCAATGACCAACCCATTGACCCAATAGGTCAACTTTTGACCAAAAAATCAACTTTGGTCAAAATGGTCAATCCTTGACCCAATGACCAACCCATTGACTCAATAGGTCAACTTTTGACAAAAATGTCAATTTTGGTCGCAATAGTCAAGTTTTGACCTAATGAACACTAATTGACCAAATAGGTCAACTTTTGACCAAAAAGTCAACTTTCGTCAAAATGGTCAATTTCCGACCCAAAGGCCAACCCATTGACCCAATAGGTCAACATTTGACAAAAAAGTTAACTATAGTCAAAATGGGCAATTCTTGACCCAATGACCAACTCATTGCCCCAATTGGTGAACTTTTGCACAAAAAGTCAATTTTGGTCAAAATAGCTAATTTTTGATCTAATAACTAAATATGGACCTAAAAAGTCAATCTCTCACCAAAAAGTCAACTTTGGTCATAATGGACAATCCTAAACCCAATGACCAACCCATTAACCCAATAGGTTAACTTTTGACCAAAATGTCAACTTTTGTCAAAATGGTCAATCCTTGACCCAATGACCAACTCATTGACCCAAATGGTCAACTTTTGATCAAAAAATCAACTTTAGTCAAAATGATCAATCCTTGACCCAATGACCAACCCATTGACCCAATAGGTTAACTTTTGACCAAAATGTCAATTTTGGTCAAAATAGTTAAGTTTTGACCTGATGAACACCCATTGACCAAATAGGTCAACTTTTGACCAAAAAGTCAACTTTGGTCAAAATGGTCAATTTCTGACCCAAAGACCAACCCATTGACCGAATCGGTCAACATTTGACCAAAAAGTTAACTCTAATCAAAATGATCAATTCTTGACCCGATGACCAAGTCATTGACCAATAGGTCAACTTTTGAACAAAAATTCAATTTTGGTCAAGTTAGAGAATTTTTGACCTAATAACCAATTATTGGCCCAATAAGTCAATCTTTGACCAAAAAGTCAACTTTGGTCATAATGATCAATCTTCGACCCAATTACCAACCCATTGACCTAATAGGCTAACTTTTGACCAAAAAGTCAACTTTGGTCAAAATGGTCAATCCTTGACCCAATGACCAACCCATTGGCCCAATTGGTCAACTCTCAACCAAAAAATTAACTTTGGTCAAAATGGTCAATCCTTGATCCAATGACCAACCCATTGACCAAATAGGTCAAGTTTTGACCAAAAAGTTAATTTTGGTCAAAATAATCAATTTTTGACCTAATGACCATCCCATTAACCCAGTAGGTCAACTTTTCACCAAAAGTTAATTTTGGTCAAAATGGTCAATCCATGACCTAATGACCAACCTATTGACCCAATAGGTCAAGTTTTGAACAAAAAGTCAATTTTGATCAAAATAGTTAATTTTTAACCTAATGACCACCCAATTGACCCAATATGTCAACTTTTGACCAAAGAGTCAAAATTTTGTCAAAATAGTTAATTTCTGACCCAATGACCAACCCATTGACCCAATTGGTCAACTTTTGATCCAAATGTCAACTTTGGTCCAAATGGTCAATTACTGAACCAATGACCAACCCATTAACACAATAGGTCAACTTTTGACCAGAAAGTCAACTTTTGTCAAAAGGGTCAATGCCTGACCCAACGACTAACTGATTGACCCAATAGGATAATTTTTAGCTAAAAGTCTATTTTGGTCAAAATTGTCAATTTTTGACCTAATGACCAATTATTGACCCAATAAGTCAATCTCTGACCAAAAAGTCAACTTTGGTCAAAATGATCAATCCTTGAACCAATGACCAACTTATTGACCTAATTAGTAAACTTTTGAACAAAAAGTCAACTCCGCTCAAAATGATTAATCCTTATGTCATTGACCAACCAATTGACCCAATTGGTCAACTTTTAACCAAATAGTTAATTTTGGTCAAGAAAAGTCAATTTTTGACCGAATGACTAATTATTGACCCAATAAGTCAATATCTGACAAAAAATTCAACTTAAGTCAAAATGGTCAATGATTGACCCAATGACCAACCTATTTATACATTAGGTCAACTTTTAAGCAAAAGTCAACTTTGGTCAAAATGGTTAATCCTGTTCCCAATGACCAACACATTGACCTAATAGGTCAACTTTTGACCAAAAAGTCAATTTTGGTCAAAATGTTCAATCCTCGACCTAATAACCAAACAATTGACCTAATCGGCCAACTTTAGAACAAAAAGTCAATTTTGGTCGAAATAGTCAATTTTTGACATAATGACCACCCGTTTGACCTAATAGGTCAACTTTTGACCAAAAATTAAATTTTGGTCAAAATAATCAAATTTTGACCGAAAGACCAATTGTTGATCCAATAAGTCAATCTCTGACCAAAAAGTCAACTTTGGTCAAAATTGTCAATCCTTGACCCCACGACCAACCCATTAACCCAATTGGTCAACTTTTGACCAAAACATCAACTTTGGTCAAAATGGTCAACCCTTGACCCAATGACCAACCCATTGACTGAACAGATCAACTTTTGTCCAAAAATCAATTTTGGTCAAAATAGTCAATTTTAGACCTAATGACCGTCCCATAGACCTAATAGGTCAACTTTTGACCAAAAAGACAACTTTGACCAAAATGGTCAATTCTTGACCCAATGACTAACCCATTGACTAAATAGGTCAACTTTTGACCAAATAGTTAATTTTGGTCAAAATAGTCAATTTTTAACCTAATGACCATCCCATTGACCAAATAGATGAACTTCTGAACAAAAAGTCAACTTTGGTCAAAATGGCTAATTTCTGACCCAATGACCAAAAAGTCAACTATGGTCAAAATGGTGAATCCTTGACCCAATAGCGAACCCATTGACCCAATAGGTCAACTTTTGATCAAAATGTCAACTTTTGTCAAAATGGTCAATCCTGGACCCAATGACAAACACATTGACCCAATAAGTCAACTTTTGACCAAAAAGTAAATTTTGGTCAACTTTTGAACAAAGAGTCAATTTTGGTCGAGATAGTCAATTTTTGACGTAATGACCATTTATTGACCCAATTGGTCGAAATAGTTAATTTTTGACCTCATGACCACACAATTGACACAATATGTCAACTTTGACCAAAAAGTCAACTTTGGTCGAAATTGTCAAACCTTGACCCAATGACCATCCCATTGACCCAATAAGTCAACTTTTGACCAAAAAGTCATATTTGGTCAAACTAGACAATTCATGACCCAATGACCAACCCATTGACCCAATAGGTCAACTTGTGACTAAAAAGTCAATTTTGGTCAAAATAGTTAATTTTTGACCTCATGACCACCCAATTGATCCCATATGTTAATTTTTGACCAAAACTATCAAATTTGGTCAAAATATTCAATTTCTGAGCCAATGACCAACCCATTGACCCAATAGGATAAGTTTTGACCAAAGAGTCAATTATGGTCAAAATAAACAATTTTTTACCTAATGACCAATTAGTGGCCCAATAAGTCAATCTCTGACCAAAAACTCAACTTTGTTCAAAATTATTAATCCTTGACCCACTGACTAACCCATTGACCTAAAAGGTTAACTTTTTACCAAAAAGTCAACTTTGGTCAGAATGGTCAATCATTGACCAAATGACAAACCCATTGACCCAATTGGTCAAGTTTTGACCAAAAAGTCAATTTTGGTCAAAATAATTAATTTTTGATCTACTAACCACCCCATTGACCCAATGGGTCAACTTTTGACCAAAATGTCAATTTTGGTTAAAATGGTCAATCTTTGACACAATGACATATCCATTGACCCTATTGGTCAACTTTTGACAAAAAGTAAATTTTGGCCAAATAAGTTAATTTTTCACCTAAAAACCACCCCATTGATCCAATAGGTCAACTTTTGACCAAAAAGTCAACTTTAGTTAAAATGGTCAATTTCTGACCCAATAACCAACTCATTGACACAATTGGTCAACTTTTGACCAAGAAGTCAACTTCGGTCAAAATGGTCAATCCTTGACCCAATGAGCAACCCATGGACTAAATACGTCAACTTTTGACCAAAAAGTAAATTTTAGTCAAAATAGTCAATTTTTGATCTAATGACCATCCCATTGACAAAATAAATGAACTTCTGACCAAAAAGTCAACTTTGAACAAAATGGTTAATTTCTAACCCAACAACTAAAAAGTCAACTTTGGTCAAAATGGTCAATCCTTGACCCAATAACCAACTGATTGACCCAATAGGTCAACTTTTACCGAAAAGTTGTAACTTTGGTCAAAATGATCAATCTTTGACCCAATGACCAACCGATTGACCCAATAGGTCAACTTTTGACCAAAGCGTCAATTTTGGTCAAACTAGTCAATTTTTGACCTAATGACTACCCATTGACCGAATAGGTCAACTTTTGACCAAAAAGTCAATTTTGGTCAAAAGGGTCAATTACTGACCCAATGTCTAACCCAACTAATCTGTCAACTTTTGACCAAAAAGACTATTTGCTCAAAATGGTTAATTTCTGACCCAATAACCAACGCATTGACCCAATAAGTCAACTTTTGGCCAAAAATTCAACATTCGTCAAAATAGTCAATGCTTGACCCAATGACCAACACATTGACCCAATAGGTCAACTTTGGACCAAACAAGTGAATTTTTTGTCAAAATAGTTTTTGACAAAATGACAAATTATTGACCCAATCAGTCAATCTCTGACCAAAAAGTCAACTTTGGTCATAATGGTCAATCATCGACCCAATGACCAACCCATTAACCCAATAGGTTAACTTTTGACCAAAAAGTCAACTTTGGTTAAAATGGTCAATCCTTGACACAATGACCAACCCATTGACCCAATTAGTCAACTTTTGACAAAAAAATTAACTTTCGTTAAAATGGTCAATCCTTGAGCCAATGACCAACCCATTGACCCAATAGGTCGACTTTTGACGAAAAAATCAATTTTGGTCAAAATAGTCAATTTTTTACCTAATGACCAACCCATTAACCCAATAGATAAACTTTTGACCAAAAGGTCAACTTTGGTCAAAATGGTCAATCCTTGACCTAATGAGCAACCCATTGACCCAATATGTCAACTTTTGAATAAAAAGTCAATTTTGATCAAAATTTTCAATTTTTGACTAAATAACTACCCAATTGACCCAATATGTTAACTTTTAACCAAAAAGTCAACTTTTGTCAAAATGGTCAATTTCTGACCTAATGACCAACCCATGTCAACTTTTGACCCCTAAGTCAACTTTGGTCAAAATTGTCAATTACTGACCCAATGACATGCCCATTAACACAATAGGTCAACTTTTGACCAAAAAGTCATTTTTGGTCAAAATGGTCAATTCTTGACCCAATGACCAACTCATTGGCCCAATAGGACAACTTTAGACCAAAAAGTCGAGTTTGGTCAAAATAGTTAATTTTTGACCTAATGACCAATTATTGACACACTAAGTCAATCTCTGCCCAAAAAGTCAACTTTGTTCAAAATGGTCAATCCTTGAACCAAGACCAACCAATTGACCCAATATCTCAACTTTTGAAAAAAAAAGTCAAATTTGGTCAAAATGGTCAATCCTGAACTCAATGACCACCCATTGACCCAATTGGTCATCTTTTAACCAAAAATTTAATTTTGGTAAAAAAAGTCAGATTTTGACCTAACGACCAATTATTAACCCAATAAATCAATCTTTGACAAAAAATTCAACTTTAGTCAAAATGGTGAATGATTGACCCAATGGCCAACCCATTTACCCATTAGGTTAACTTTTGACCAAAAAGTAAACTTTGGTCAAAATGGTCAATCCTGGACCCAATGACTAACCCAGTGACCCAGTAGGGCAACTTTTGACGAAAAAATCAATTTGGTCAAAATGTTCAATCCTCGACCTAATAACCAACCCATTAACCCAATATGTCAACTTTTGAGCTAAAAAGTTAATTTTGGTCGAAATAGTCAATGTTTGACATAATGACCACCCAATTAACCTAATGGGTTAACTTTTGACCTAAAAATAATTTTTTGTCAAAATAATCAAATTTTGACCGAATGACCAATTATTGACCCAATAAGTCAATCTCTGACCAAAAGGTCAACTTTGGTCGAAATTGTCATTCCGTGACCAAATCACCAACCCATTGACCCAATTGGTCAACTTTTGACCAAAAAATCAACTTTGGTCAAAATGTTCAATCCTTGACCCAATGACCAACCCATTGACTCATTAGATCAACTTTTGTCCAAAAGTCAATTTTGGTCAAAATAGTCTATTTTGGATCTATCGACCAACCCATTGACTCAATAGGTCAACTTTTGACCAAAAAGTCAACTTTGGTCAAAATGGTTAATCCTTAACCAAATGACCAACCCATTAACTCAATAGGTCCAATTTTGACCAAAAAGTCAATTTTGGTCAAAATAGTCAATTTTTAATCTAATGACTATCCCATTGACCAAATAGATGAACTTTTCACCAAAAAGTTAACTTGGTCAAAATGGTTAATTTCTGACCAATTGACCAAAAAGTCAACTTTGTTCAAAATGTTCAATCCTTGACCCAATAACCAACTCATTGACCCAATATGTCAACTTTTAACGAGAAAGTCAATTTTGGTCAAAATAGTCAATTTTTTACCTAATGACCACCCATTGACCGAATAGGTCAACTTTTGACTAAAATGTCAATTTTGGTCAAAGTGATCTATTTTTGACCTAATGACCACCCATTGACCGAATAGGTCAACTTTTGACCAGAAAGTCAATTTTGGACAAAATGATCAATTTCTAACCTAATGACCAACCCATTGACCTAATTTGTCAACTTTTCACCAAAAAGACTTTGGTCAAAATGGTTAATTTCTGATCCAATGACCAACACATGACCTAAGAGGTCAACCATTGACCAAAAACTCAACTTTCAGCAAAATGGTCAATCCTTGACCTAAGGACCAACAGATTGACCCAATATGTCAACTTTGGACCAAACAAGTCAATTTTTGGTCAAAATAGTCAATTTTTGACAAAATAAATAATTATTGACCTAATAAGTCAATCTCTTACTAAGAAGTCAACTTTGGTCAAAATGGCAATCCTTGAGCCAATGACTAACCCATAAGCCCAATAGGTCAACTTTTGACCAAAAAGTTAACTTTGGTCAAAATGGTTAATCCTTGATCCAATGACCAACAAATTGACCCAATAGGTCAACTTTTGACCAAAAATTTAATTTTGGTCAAAATAATCAAATTTTGACTTACTGACCAATTATTGACCTCAATCAGTTAATCCTTGACACAATGACCAACTCATTGACCCAATTGGTCAACTTTTGACAAAAAAATCAACTTTGGTCAAATTGATCAATCCTTGACCTAATGACCAACCCATTGACCCAATAGGTCAACTTTTAACCAAAAAATTTAATTTTGGCCAAAATAGTCAATTTTTGACCTACTAACCATCCCATTGACCCAATAGGTCAACTTTTAACCAAAAAGTTAACTTTAGTCAAAATGGTCAATTTCTGACCCAATGACCACCCCGTTGACCCAATGGGTCAACTTTTGACCAAAAAATTAATTATGGTCAAAATCGTAAATTATTAACCTCATGACCAATCATTGACCCAATAAGTCAATCTCTGAACAAAAAGTCAACTATGGTCAAAATGGTCAATCATTGACCCAATGACCAACTCATTGACCCAAAAGGTTAACTTTTGACCAAAAAGTTAACTTTGGTCAAAATGGTCAAACATCGATCTAAAGATCGCTTCATCGACCCAACAGGTCAACTTTTAACCAAAAAGTCAATTTTGGTCAAAATAGCCAATTTTTCGACCTAAAGACCACCCATCAATCTAACAGTCAACTTTTAACCAAAAAGTCAAGTTTGGTAAAAGGTCAGTTTCTGACCAAATGACCAACCCATTGACCCAATAGGTCATCTTTTGACCAAAAAGTCAATTTTGGTCAAAATAGTCAACATTTAACATAATGACCACCCCATTGAACTAATGGGTCAACCTTTTACCAAAATGTCAATTTTGGTCAAAATGGTCGATCCTTGACACAATGATATACCAATTGACCAAATTGGTTAACTTTTGACAAAAAAGTAAATTTTGGTCAAAATTGTCAAATTTTAACCTAAGAACCACCCCATTGACCTAATAAGTTAACATTTGACCAAAAAGTAAACTTTAGTTAAAATGGTCAATTTCTAACCCAATAACCAACCCATTGACCCAATAGGTCAGCTTTTGACCAAAAAGATAACTTTGGTCATCCTTGACCCAATGACCAACCTATTGACTAAATAAGTTAACTTTTGACCAAAAAGTCAATTTTTGTCAAAATAGTAAATTTTTGACCTAATGAGCATCCCATTGACCATATAGATGAACTTTTGACCAAAAAGTCAAGTTTGGACAAGATGGTTAATTTCTGACTCAATGACCAAAAAGTCAATTTTGGTCAAAATAGTCAATCCTTGACCCAATAATCAACTCATTGACCCAATAGGATAACTTTTGACCAAAAAGTTAACTTTTGACAAAATAGTCAATTCTTGACCCAATGACCAACCTAATGACCCAATGGTCAACTTTGGATCAAAAGGTCAATTTTGATCAAAATAGTCAATTTTTGACCTAATGACCACCCATTGACCCAATAGGTCAACTTTTGACCAAAAAATCAATTTTGGTCAAAATGGTTAATTTTTGACCCAATGTGCAACCAATTGACCCAATATGTAAACTTTTGACCAAAAAGTTGATTTGGTCAAAATGGTTAATTTCTGACCCAATGACCAACCCATTGACCTAATAAGTAAACTTTTGACCGAAAAGTCAACTTTGGTCAAAATGGTGAATCCTTGACACAATGACCAACCCATTGACCCAATAAGTCAACTTTTGACCAAAAAGTTAAGTTTGGTCAAAATTGTCAATTTTTCACCTAAGGACCAACCCATTAACCTAACATGTCAACTTTTGACCAAAAAGACAAGTTTGGTTAAAATGGTCAATTTCTAACCCATTGACAAACCCATTAACTCAATAGATTAACTTTCGACCAAAAAGTCAACGTTAGTCAAATGGTCAATCGTTGACCCAATGACCAACCCACAGACCCAATAGGTCAACTTTTGACCAAAATAGTCAATTTTTGACTTAATGGCCAATTATTCACCCAATAAGTCAATCTTGACCAAAAAAGTCAACTTTGATCAAAATGGTCAATCCTTGACCAAATGACCAACCCATTGATCCAATAGGTCAACTTTTGACCAAAAAGTAAACTTTAGTCAAAATAGTCAATCCTTGACACAATTACCAACCCATTGACATAATATCTCAACTTTTGACAAAAAAGTCAATTTTGGTCAATATAGTCAATTTTGACCTAATGACCACCCTATTGACCCAATAAGTCAACTTTTGACCAAAAAGTCAACTTTTATCAAAATAGTTAAGTTCTGACCCAAGGACTACCCCATTCACCCAATGAGTCAACTTTTGACAAAAAATTCAATTTTAGTCAAAATAGTCAATTTTTGACCTAATGACCAAATATTAACCCAATAAGTCAATCTCTGACCAAAAAGTCAACTTTGGTCAAAATGATCAATTCTTGACCAAATGTCCAACCCATTGACCCAGTAGGTCAACTTTTGAGCAAAAATTCAACTATTGTCAAAATGGTCAATCTTTGACCCAATGACCGAATAGGTCAACTTTTGACCAAAAAGTCAATTTTGATTAAAATAGTCAATTTTTGACATAATGACCAACTCATTGACCCAATAAGGAAACTTTTGACCAAAAATTCAATTTTGGTCAAAATAGTTATTTTTTGACTTAATGACCACCCAATTGACCCAATAGGTCAACTTTTGACCAAAAAGTCAACGTTGGTCCAAAATGGTCAATTTCTGACCAATGACCAACCTAATGACCAACCCATTGACCCAATAGGTCAACTTTCACCAAAAAGTCAATTTTCGTCAAAATAGTCAATTTTTAACCTAATGACCAAATAGTGACCCAATAATTCAATCTTTGACCAAAAAGTGAGATTTGTTTAAAACGGTCAATCCTTAACCCAATGACCAAGATATTGACCCAATATGTTAACATTTTATGAAAAAGTCAACTTTGTTGAGAATGGTCAATACTTAACCAACTGACCAACCCATTTACTCAATAGGTCAAGTTTTAACCAAAAAGTCAATTTTGGTCAAAATAGTCAATTTTAAACCTAATGACCACCCCTTTAACCCAATGGGTCAACTTTTGACCAAAATATCAATTTCGGTCAAAATGGTCAATCCTTGACACAATGACATACCCATTGACCCAATTGATCAACTTTTGACAAAAAAGTAAATTTTGGTCAAAATAGTCAATTTTTAACCTAATAACCACCTCATTGACCCAATTGGTCAACTTTTGACCAAAAACTCAACTTCAATTAAATGGTCTATTTCTGACCCAATAAGCAACCCATTGACCCAATAGGTCAACTTTTGACCAAAAAGACAACTTTGGTCAAAATGGTCAATTCTTGATCCAATAACCAACCCAATGACTAAATAGGTCCACATTTGACCAAAAAGTCAATGTTGGTCAAAATAGTCAATTTTTGACCTAATGATCATCCCATTGGCCAAATAGATGAACTTTTGTCCAAAAAGTCAACCTTGGTCAAAAAGGATAATTTCTGACCCAATGACCAAAAAGTCAACTTTTGGTCAAAATGGTCAATCCTTGACCCAATAACCCACTCATTGACCCAATATGTGAACTTTAAACCAAAAATTCAACTTTAGTCAAAATGGTCAATCCTTGACCCATTGACTAACTGATTGACCCAATAGGTCAACTTTTGACTAAAAAGTCAATTTTTATCAAAATAGTGAAAAAGTCAACTTTGGTCAAAATGGTCAATCCTTGAGCCAATGGCCAACCCATTGACTCAATAGGTCAACTTTTAACCAAAATAACAATTTTGGTCAAAATAGTCAAGATTTGACCTAATGAACACCCATTGACCAAATGGTTCAACTTTTGACCAAAAGTCAACTTTGGTCAAAATGGTCAATTTCTGACCCAAAGACCAACCCATTTACCCAATAGGTCAACATTTGACAAAAAAAGTTAACTATAGTCAAAATGGTCAATTCTTGAACCAATGACTAACTCATTCACCCAATAGGTGAACTTCAGCACAAAAAGTCAATTTTGGTCAAATTAGCTAATTTTTGATTTAATAACTAAATACTGACCCGAAAAGACAATCTCTGACCAAAAGGTCAACTTTGGTCATAATGGTTAATCCTCGACCCAATGACGAACTCATTGACCTAATAGGTCAACTTTTAACCAAAAAATCAACTTTGGTCAAAATGGTCAATCCTTGACCCAATGACCAACCCATTAACCCAATTGGTCAACTTTTGACAAAAAAATCAACTTGGGTCAAAATGGTCAATCCTTGACCTAATGACCCACCCATTGACCCAATAGGTAAACTTTTGACCAAAACGTCATTTTTGGTCAAAATAGTCAACTTTTGACCTAATGAACACCCATTGACCAAATATGTCAACTTTTGACCAAAAAATCAACTTTGGTCAAAATGGTCAATTTCTAACCTAAAGACCAGCCCATTGACCCAGTAGGCCAACATTTGACAAAAAAGTTAACACTAGTCAAAATGGTCAATTATTGACCCAATGACCAACTCATTAACCCAATAAGTTAACTTTTGAACAAAAAGTCAATTTTGGTCAAAATAGCCAATTTTTGACCTAATAACAATTATTGACCCAAAAAGTCAATATCTGACCAAAAAGTCAATTTTGGTCATAATGGTCCATCCTTGACCAAATGACCAACCCATTGACCCAATAGGTCAACCTTTGACAAAAAGGTCAACTTTGGTAAAATGGTCAATCCTTGACCCAATTACTAACCCATTGACCCAATTGGTCAACTTTTAACCAAAAAATCAACATTGGTCAAAATGGTCAATCCTTGACCCATTGACCCTTTAGGTCAACTTTTGACCAAAATGTCATTTTTGGTTAAAATAGTCAAGTTTTGACCTAATGAACACCCATTGACCAAATAGGTCAACGTTTGACCAAAAAGTCAACTTTGGTCAAAATGGTCAATTTCTGTCCTAAAGACCAACCCATTGACCCAGTAGATCAACATTTGACAAAATAGTTAACACTAGTCAAAATGCTCAAATCTTGACCCAATGACTAACTCATTGACCCAATAGATCAACTTTTGAACAAAAAGTCAATTTTTGTCAAAATAACCAATTTTTGACCTAATAACCCATTATTGACCCAAAAAGTCAATCTCTGACCAAAAAGCCAATTTTGGTCATACTGGTCAATCCTCAACCCAAAGATCAACCCGTTGACCCAATAAGTCAACTTGTGACAAAAATGTAAACTTTGGCCCATTGACCTAATTGATCAACTTTTGACCCAAAAATCAACTTTGGTCAAAATGGTCAACCCTTGACCCAATGTCAATTTTGGACAAAATAGTCAGTTTTGACCTAATGAACACCCATTGACCAAATAGGTCAACTTTTGACCAAAAAGTCAACTTTGGTCAAAATGGTCAATTTCTGACCTAAAGACCAACCCATTGACCCAATAGGTCAACATTTGACAAAAAAGTTAACTATAGTCAAAATGACCAACTCATTGACCCAATAGGTTAACTTTTGTACAAAAAATCAATTTTGGTCAAAATAGCCAATTTTTGATCTAATAACTAAATATTGACCCAAAAAGTCAACTTTGGTCAGAATGGTCAATCTTAAACACAATGACCAACCCATTGACCCAATAGGTCAACTTTTGACCAAAAAGTCAACTTTGGTCAAAATGGTCAATCCTTGACCCAATGACCAACCCATTGACCCAATTGGTCAACTTTTAACCAAAAAATAAACTTTGGTCAAAATGGTCAATCCTTGACCCAATGACCAACCCATTAACCCAATGGGTCAACTTTTGGCCAAAATGTCAATTTTGGTCAAAATAGTCAAGTTTTGACCTGATGAACACCCATTGACCAAATAGGTCAACTTTTGACCAAAAAGTCAACTTTGGTCAAAATGGTCAATTTCTGACCCAAAGACCAACCCATTGACCCAGTAGGTCAACATTTGACCAAAAAGTTAACTCTAATCGAAATGGTCAATTCTTAACCCAATGACCAACTCATTGAGCCAATAGGTTAGCTTTTGAACAAAAAGTCAATTTTGGTTAGAATAGAGAATTTTGACCTAATAACCAATTAATTACCCAATAAGTCAATCCCTGACCAAAATGTCAACTTGGGTTATAATGGTCAATCCTCGACCCAATTACCAACCCATTGATCAAATAGGTCAACTTTTGACCAAAAAGTCAACTTCGGTCAAAATGGGCAATCCTTGACCCAATGACCAACCCATTGACCAAATTGGACAACTCTCGACCAAAAAATTAAGTTTGGTCAAAATGGTCAATCCTTGACCCAATGACCAACCCATTGACCAAATAGGTTAAGTTTTGACCAAAAAGTCAATTTTGTTCAAAATAATAAATTTTTAACCTAATGACCATCCTATTAACCCAATAGGTGAACTTTTGACCTAAGAGTTAACTTTGGTCAAAATGGTCAATCCATGACCTAATGATCAACCCATTGACCCAATAGGTCAACTTTTGAACAAAAAATCAATTTTGATCAAAATAGTCAATTTTTGACCTAATGACCACCCAATTGACCCAATATGTCAACTTTTGACCAGAAAGTCAACTTTCGTAAAAATAGTGAATTTCTGACCCAATGACCAAGCCATTGACCCAACAGGTCAACTTTTGACCCAAATGTCAACTTTTGTCCAAATGGTCAATTACTGACCTAATGACCAACCCATTAACAGAATAGGTTAACTTTTGACCAGAAAGTCAACTTTGGTCAAAATGGTCAATTCTTGACCCAATGACTAACTCATTAACCCAATAGGACAATTTTTTAGCAAAAAGTCGATTTTGGTCAAAATAGTCAATTTTTGACCTAATGACCAATTATTGACCCAATAAGTCAATCTCTGACCAAAAAGTCAACTTTGGTCAAAATGATCAATCCTTGAACCAATGACTATCCTGTTGACCCAATATGTCAACTTTTGAACAAAAAGTCAACTCTGGTCAAAATGGTCAATCCTTGACCCAATGACCAACCTATTGACCCAATTGGTCAAGTTTTAACCAAATAGTTAATTTTAGTCAAAAAAAGTTAATTTTTGACCGAATGACCAATTATTGACCCAATAAGTCAATATCTGACCAAAAATTTAACCTAAGTCAAAATGGTCAACGATTGACCCAATGACCAACCATTTTATATATTAGGTCAACTTTTGAGCAAAAGTTGACCAACCTATTTATACATTAGGTCAACTTTTGAGCAAAAGTTAACTTTGGTCAAAATAGTTAATCCTGGACCCAATGACCAACACATTGACCTAATAGGACAACATTTGACCAAAAAGTCAATTTTGGTCAATAACCAAACAATTGACCCAATCGGTCAACTTTTGAACAAAAAGTCAGTTTTGGTCGAAATAGTCAATTATTGACATAATGACCACCCGTTTGACCTAATGGGTCAACTTTTGACCAAAAATTAAATTTTGGTCAAAATAATCAAAATTTGACCGAATGACCAATGATTGACCCTATAAGTCAATTACTGACCAAAAAGTTAACTTTGGTCGAAATTGTCAATCATTGACCCCATGACCAACCCATTAACCCAATTGGCCAACTTTTGACCAGAAAATCAACTTTGGTCAAAATGGTCAACCCTTGACTCAATGACCAACCCATTGACTGAATAGATCAACTTTTGTCCAAAAATCAATTTTGTCAAAATAGTCATTTTTAGACCTAATGACCTTCCCATTAACCTAATAGGACAACTTTTAACCAAAAAGACAACTTTGATCAAAATGGTCAATGCTTGACCTAATGACTAACCCATTGACTAAATAGGTCAAGTTTTGACCTAATGACCATCCCATTGACCAAATAGATGAACTTTTGAACAAAAAGTCAACTTTGGTCAAAATGGCTAATTTCTGACCAAATGACCAAAAAGTTAACTATGGTCAAAATGGTGAATCCCTGATCCATTAGCGAACCCATTGACCCAAAAGGTCAACTTTTGATCAAAAAGTCAACTTTTGTCAATATGGTCAATCCTGGACCCAATGACCAACACATTGACCCAATAAGTCAACTTTTGACCAAAAAGTCAATTATTGTCAGCTTTTGAACAATGAGTCAATTTTGGTCGAGATAGTCAATTTTTGACGTAATGACCATTTATTGACCCAATTGGTTAAAATAGTTAATTTTTGACCTCACGACCACACAATTGACACAATATGTCAACATTGAACAAAAGTCAACTTTGGTCAAAATGGTCAATCCTTGACCCAATGACCATCCCATTGACCCAATAAGTCAACTTTTGACCAAAAAGTCAAATTTGGTCAAACTAGACAAATCTTGACCCAATGACTAACCCATTGACCCAATAGGTCAACATTTAACCAAAAAGTCAATTTTGGTCAAAATAGTTAATTTTTGATCTCATGACCACCTAATTGACCCCAAATGTCAATTTTTGACCAAAAAATTCAACAATGGTCAACATATTCAATTTCTGACCCAATGACCAACCCATTGACCCAATAGGATAACTTTTGACCAAAAAGTCAATTATGGTCAAAATAGACAATTTTTGACCTAATGACCAATTAGTGACCCAATGAGTCAATCTCTGACCAAAAACTCAACTTTGTAAAAATTATTAATCCTTGACCCACTTACCAACCCATTGACCCAATAGGTTAACTTTTTACCAAAAAGTCAACTTTGGTCAGAATGGTCAATCCTTGACCAAATGGCCAACCCATTGATCCAATTGGTCAAGTTTTGACCAAAAAGTCAATTTTGGTTAAATTAATTAATTTTTGACCTACTAACCACCCCATTGACCCAATGGGTCAACTTTTGACCAAAATGTCAATTTTGGTTAAAATGGTCAATCTTTGACACAATGACATACACATTGACCCTATTGGTCAACTTTTGACAAAAAAGTAAATTTTGGCCAAAATAATTAATTTTTCACCTAAAAACCACCACATTGATGTAATAGGTCAACTTTTGACCAAAAAGTTAACTTTAGTTAAAATGGTCAATTTATGACCCAATAACCAACTCAATGACACAATATGTCAACTTTTGACCTAGAAGTCAACTTTGGTCAAAATGGTCAATCCTTGACTCAATGACCAACCCATGGACTAAATACGTCAACTTTTAACCAAAAAGTAAATTTTAGTCAATATAGTCAATTTTTGACCTAATAACCATCCCATTGACAAAATAAATGAATTTCTGACCAAAAAAGTCAACTTTGAACAAAATGTTTAATTTCTGACCCAACGACCAAAAAGTCAACTTTGGTCAAAATGGTCAATCCTTGACCCAATAACCAACTCATTGACCCAATAGGTCAACTTTTACCAAAAAAGTCAACTTTGGTCAAAATCATCAATCCTTGACCCAATGACCAACTGATTGACCCAATAGGTCAACTTTTGACAAAAACGTCAATTTTGGTCAAACTAGTTAATTTTTGACCTAATGACTACCCATTGACAGAATAGGTCAACTTTTGACCAAAAAGTCAATTTTAGTTAAAAGGGTCAATTACTGGCCCAATGTCCAACCCATTGACCTAATATTTCAACTTTTGACCAAAAAGTCTATTTGCTCAAAATGGTTAATTTCTGACCCAATGACCAACGCATTGACCCAATAAGTCAACTTTGACCAAAAATTCAACTTTTATCAAAATGGTCAATCCTTGACCCAATGACCAACACTTTGACCCAATAGGTTAACATTGCACCAAACAAGTGAATTTTTTGTCAAAATAATTAAATTTTGACTGAATGACAAATTATTGACCAAATAAGTCAATCTCTTACCAAAAAGTCAACTTTGGTTAAAACGGTCAATCCTTGACCCAATGACCAACATATTGGCCCAAGAGGTCAACTTATGTCATTATGGTTAATGCTTGAAACAATGATCAACCCATTGACCCAATAGGTCAACTTTTGACCAAAAATTTAATTTTGGTCAAAATAGCCAATTTTTAACCTACTGACCAATTATTGACCCAATCAGTTAATCTCTGACCAAAAAGTCAACTTTGGTCAAAATGGTCAATCCTTGACCTAATGACCAACCCATTGACCAAATTGGTCAACTCTTGACCAAAAATCAAATTTGGTAAAATTGGTCAATCCTCGACCCAATGACCAACCCATTGACCCAATAGGTTAACTTTTAACCAAAAATTTAATTTTGGTCAAAATAGTCAATTTCTGACCCACTGAGCATCCCATTGACCCAATAGGTCAACTTTTGTCCAAAAAGTCAACTTTGGTAAAAATGGTTAATTTCTGACTCATTGACCACCCTATTGACCCAATGGGTCAAATTTTGACAAAAAATTCAATTATGGTCAAAATAATTAATTTTTAACCTAATGACCAATTATTGACCCAATAAGTCAATCTCTGACCAAAAAGTTAACTTTGGTCAAAATGGTCAATCATTAACCCAATGACCAACCCATTGACCCAATAGGTCAACTATTGACCAAAAAGTTAACTTTGGTCAAAATGGTCAAACATTGACCCAATGACCAGCCCATTGACCCAATAGGTCAACTTTCACCCAAAAAGTCAATGTTGGTCAAATAAGTCAATTTTTGACTTAAAGACCACCCATTGACCCAATATGTCAACTTTTGACCAAAATGTCAAGTTTGGTAAAAATGGTCAATTTCTGACGAAATGACTAACCCATTGACCCAATAGGTCAGCTTTTGACCAAAAAGTCAATTTTGGTCAAAATAGTCAATTTTTGACCTAATGACCACCCCAATGACCAAATGGGTCAACATTTGACCAAAATGTCAATTTTGGTAAAAATGGTCAATCTTTGACACATTGACATACCCATTGACCCATTGGTTAACTTTTGACAAAAAAGTTAATTTTGGCTAAAATAATCAATTTTTGACCTAACAACCACCCTATTGACCCAATAGGGTAACTTTTGACCAAAAAGTAAACTTTAGTTAAAATGGTCAATTTCTGACCCAATAACCAAGATATTGATCCAATAGGCCAACTTTTGACAAAATAGACAACTTTGGTCATCCTTGACCCAATGACCAACCCATTAACTAAATAGGTCAGCTTTTGATAAAAAGTCAATTTTGGTCAAAATAGTAAATTTTTGACCTAATCACCATCACATTAACCAAATAGATGAACTTTTGACCAAAAAGTCAAATTTGGTCAAAATGGTTAATTTCTGACCCAATGACCAAAAAGTCAATTTTAGTCAAAATGGTCAATCCTTGACCCAATAACCAACTCAGTGACCCAATAGGACAACTTTTGACCAAAAAGTCAACTTTGGTAAAAATGGTCAATCTTTGACCCAATGACCATCTCATTTACCCAATAGGTCAACTTTTGACCAAAAAGTCAATTGTGGTCAAAATAGTCAATTTTTGACCTAATGACCACCCATTGACCCAATAGGTCAACTTTTGACTAAAAAGTCAAATTTCGTCAAAATGGTTAATTTCTGACCCAATGACCAACCCATTGACCCAATATGTCAACTTTTGGCCAAAAAGTCAATTTGGTGAAAATGGTTAATTTCTGACCCAATGGCCATCTCATTGACCTAATAGGTAAACTTTTGACCTAAAAGTCAACTTTGGTCAAAATGGTCAATCCTTGACACAATGACCATCCCACTGACCCAATAGGTCATTTTTTGACCAAAAAGATGGTCAAAATTGTCAATTTTTGACCTAATGACCACCCCATTAACCCCACAGGTCAAATTTTGACTAAAAAGTCAAGTTTGGTTAAAATGGTCAATTTTTGACCCCATGACCAACCCATTAGCTCAGTTGATCAACTTTTGACCAAAAAGTCAACTTTGGTCAAAATGGTCAATCCTTGATCCAATGACCAACCCATAGACCCAATAGGTCAACTTTTGACCTAAATAGACAATTTTTGGCATAATTACCAATTATTGACCCAGTAAGTCAATCTCCGACTAAAAAGTCAACTTTGGTCAAAATGGTCAATCCTTGACCAAATGACCAACCCATTGACCCAATAGGTCAACTTTTGACCAAAAAGTTAATTTTGGTGAAAATGATCAATTCTTGACCCGATGTTCAACCCATTGACCCAATAAGGCAACTTTTGACCAAAAAGTCAATTTTAGTCAAAATAGTCAATTTTTGACCTAATGACAAATAATTGACCGAATAAGTCAATATCTTATATAAAAGTCACTTCGGTCAAAATGGTCAATCTTTGAGCCAGTGACAAACCCATTGACCCAATAGATCAACTTTTGACTAAAAAGTCAACTCTGGTCAAAAGGGTCAATTTCTGAATCAATGACCAACCAATTGACCCAATCTCTCAACTTTTGACCAAAATGTTAACTTAAGCCAAATTGTCAATCTTTGACCCAATGACTAACACATTCACCCAATATGTCAATATTTGACCAAAAGTCAATTTTTTATCAAAATAGCAATTCTTTTACCTATTATCCTATTATTGACCCTCTAAGTCAATCTCTTACCAAACAGTAAACTTTGGTCAAAATGACCAATCCTTGACCCAATGAAAAAGTCGTTGAACCAATAGGTTAACTTTTGACCAAATAGTCAACTTTGGTTAAAATGGTTAATCCTTGACCTAATGACCAACCCATTGACCTAATATGTCAACTTTTAACCAAAAAGTCAAGTTTGGTCAAAATGGTCAATTTCTGACCCAATGACCAATCCATCGACCCAATAGGTCATATTTTGCTCAAAATCGTCAATTCCTGACACAATGACCACCCCATTGACCCAACGGGTCAACGTTTGACGAAAAAATTAATTTTAGTCAAACTAATTAATTTTTAAGCGAATGATTAATTATTGACCCAATAAGTCAATCGCTGAGCAAAAATTTAACTGTTCAAAATGGTAAATCCTTGATCTAATTGGTAAAATTTTGACCAAAAAGTCAACTTTAGTTAAAATGGTCAATCCTTGACCAAACGACAAACACATTAACCCAATATGTCAAATTTTGACCAAAAACTCACTTTTGGTCAAAATATTCAATTTTTGATCTAATGACCACCCAATTAACCTAATAGGTCAACTTTTGAGCAAAAGTCAACTTTGGTCAAAATTGTCAATTTCTCACCCAATGACGACCATAGGTCACTTTTGACGAAAAAGTCAACTTTGGTCAAAATGGTCAATTCTTGACTTAATGACCTAATAGGTCAACTGTTAACCAAAAAGTAAATTTTGGTCAAAATAGTCAATTTTTGACCTAATGACCAATTTTTGACCCAATAAGTCAATCTCGGACATAAAATTCAACTTTAGTCAAAATGGTCAATAATTGACCCAATGACCAACCCATTGACACAATAGGTCAACTTTTGACAAAAAAGTTAAATTTTGTCAAAATTGTTAATCCTTGACTCAATGACCAACCCATTGACCCAATAGGTCAACTTTTGATCAAAATTTTTAATTTTTTACCTAATGACCACCCTATTGTCCCAATAGGTCAACTTTTGACCAAAAAGTCAACATTGGTTAAAATGGTCAATTTCTGACTCAATGACCAACCCATTGACCCAATAGGTCAACATTTTTTCAAAAATTGAACTTTGGTCAAAATGGCCAATACTTGACCCAATAACTAACCCTTGACCCAATAGGTCAACTTTAACCAAAAAGTTAATTTTGGTCAAAATAGTCAATTTCTGACCAAATGACCAACCCATTGACCCATTAGGTTAACTTTTAACCAAAAAGTAAAGTTTGGTAATGTGGTCAGTTTCTGACCAAATGACCAACCCATTGATTCATTATGTCATCTTTTCACTAAAAAGTCAATTTTAGTCAAAATAGTCAACTTTTGACTTAATGACCACCCCATTGACCCAATGGGTCAACTTTTGACCAAAATGTCAATTTTGGTCAAAATGGTCAATCCTTGACACAATGACATACCCATTGACCCAATTGGTTAACTTTTGACAAAAAAGTAAATTTTGGTCAAAATTGTCAAATTTTAACCTATGAACCACCCCATTGACCCAATAGGTTAACATTTGACCAAAAAGTAAAGTTTAGTTAAAATGGTCAATTTCTGACCCAATAACCAACCCTTTGACCCAATAACTCAACTTTTCACCAAAAAGACAACTTTCGTCATCCTTGACCCGATGACCAACCTATTGACTAAGGGCCTGTTTGGTTTAGCGCAATTGTTCAGCTATTGCGTAGCTGCAGTATCTTGCTCCGTGAAGCAATGTGCATGGAAGCAGCTGCGGGGAAGCTGGCTGTCTGTTTGGTTGCAGCTGTGGGAAAACAGCTGCTGGGCAGCTTTTTCTGTAAAAATGACCGGCCTGCCCCTGTTTATTAAAACTGTTTGAAATTTTCGATTTATTTATATGATATACAGGTTTTGCAAATACAATTTTTTTTTTAAATTTTATGTTTTAAATATTGAAAGTAATAAATATAAATTTTATGTTTAAAAGTTTAACGCCAAAATTTTAATTTTTTTATTTTAACAATCAATCATATATTTAGTGCTATTAACATATTTATAGCTATTAACGATTGCTTTTAAAAATATATATTTTCATATATATATTTAAAGTTATTTCATATATTTATAATTTAAGATATTTTATATTTATATATTTAAATATATATTTAAAGCTAAAAACGATCATATATTTAAAGTTATTTCATATCTATATATTTATATTTTTAAATTAATAAAAGTTGTGTTTAAAAATATTTATCGATTTATATGTACATATTTTAATATATCTATGTCCTTTAAAAGTATTAAATTTTTGACTTTAAAATAATCTAATTGTAAATGATTTGAAACAGAAATCATGAAGATAACGATTGCATAACCCAAAAAAGTCATAAAGTCCTGCAGATGTACATCGTGTCCTCTCAAACACGTGCTAGTAACAATACAGTGAAAAAGAACTGTAGGACAATTACAGCAACAACTAACACGATAATAATGTTCACTTTAGTTTTGAGTTCCTGTAACTCCCGTGTCACACAATCTTCTGGTGAAGCCGTCCACTCCCTAGCATCGGACTCTTGAGAATCCGATAGACTGTCCGCCCATCGGAAGAAACCGCATTGCTGTGAAATGTTCCAACCGAGACCTGTACACCCATTTTTCAAATCTTTCCACGTCTTCCAATCCTTTTTCAGCTGATCCCATTTATTTTTAAGTTGTGACCTATCATACGTCCTTCCAGTTGCTTCTTTAAAACCCTTAATAATATTTTCCCAACCTTCTTTATTCAGAAATGTGGACGGTCTATTTCCCAACTCTATCTCTTTTATGCATAGATCACAAAAGAGATATTTTATGTCCCTTTCCCATGTTGCAGGTACAACAATTTCCTTCCCCTTATTGGCCATGTTATACTAGGCTAAAGCACATATAGAAATGAAATATATTCAAAATTAAAATTCAGCTAACATTTAAAACAGATTATAAGCTTTAAGAACATCCATCTGAAACATAAAATTAACCAAAAAATTGCAAAAAATATAAAAATACACAAATTGTTTTATGTGGTTCGGTCAATATGACCTACATCTACGGGAAAGAAAGATTGAACTTTTATTAGAGGATGAATGAAGTAGTTACAAGGCTTTCATTCATACATGACTTCCTCCAATATATGATTCTACATATTTTTTTAAGGACTTCCATAATTTCATTCACTGCAATATACAAGACTTCACCAAACAAGCAAAGTTACAATAATACACATCTTAGGAACGCAATGAGCAAGAATCTGTAATAATACATAATATGACAAAAGCATCAGACCATCATCGTGGACTTGCAAATAAACCCCACACTTCTAAGAGAAAACTTCTACAAAACATAAATTTCCAAAAATGCACAGAAATAAGTTGCAGGCATGTGTAAAGCATGGGGAAGGCTCCCAAACTTTTCATAAACCAAATCCAGTGCATAAAAAGCAAAGGGAAAGCTCACGGTCAAGCAAAGTAGCCCTCAGCACTTTCCAGACACAGCATATTGTTAGTAAAGAAAGAGAGGTAAGGGAAATTTTTGCAAATAAACCATCCAAGATAACTTAACAAGGCAAATTTAACAAGTGCAGATTTTTTATTTTGGCTAGAGCAGATATGATAAAACAAGCTAGACCTCAAGCCTCGCTAGCATAAATATTCAGCCAGCACATGAAGAACAAAGAGCCTCATGAGTAACATGTGAAGCCTTCACAAAATGCTATGTAAAACTTTCATAAAATGCCATGTGAATTTTTTTCATCAAATGCCATAGGAAGCTTTCATAAAATACCACATAAAACTTTCATGAGATGCCATTTAAGTCTTTCACAAAGTGCTATGTCAAGCTTCCTAAAATACAACATAAAACTTTCATAAAGTACCATGGGAAGCTCTTATCAAATGCTATATGAAACCCTTTTAAGATTAAGCATTAAACATGGAGTTGTTTTTTTTGCTAGGCAAAGTGTGCAAAAAGCCTTCCTATATACCACATGACAGGAAAACCATTAACTATCACTAATCTGAAATTTCAACCAAGTTATGGAAGAGCAAGCAAGCTTCCAATTTAAACATGCTTAGAGAATAAAATCGAATGATGTGAAATTGATTTAAAAAAATTCGACAGCATTTCCCCTATAAATGGGGATTTTACACATTTCCTCCAAGTGAACCTACATGAGAAATAACATATAGAGAACTCAAGCAATCATGTAGGAATTTCGGCTAACATGTAGGAGACTTACCAATATGTAAGAAAATAATTAATTCAAAGTAGCAGATTGCTTGCCATTGGCTACCCCTAACATGTAGGAGACTTACCAATAGAGAAATAAACAAACCGAACATGAATAAATATGTAAGAAACTAATTAATTCAAAGCCAAACTAATCAACATATGGCTTCTGCTAGCAATATGCTATTAATCAAGCAAAGTAGCAGTTGCCGCCAGACACAGGAGCCATCCAAGCTACTTATTGTCGTAGGATGAGATGGTGATGAAGCATGATAACCACTAATAGCATAGGCAACAAAAAGTGAAATCCAACTTTCTGATATGAATTTCCCAGCATGCATGAATCAAAAATTTCAATAGATAGGAACTGATTCATAACAATTACCCAGCATGCCTGAATCAGACTGATTCATTAAAATAACCCAGCATTCCATTTCCATCTCAACAAGCATATCACCAAGCATAAGATCAGTGTAAGAAACATAAAGCTAGGAATAACAACCCCAAATCTAGATACTCATGACAAAGCCAATCGAGCGTAATGTAAATGCATAAAATATGTGTTAATCCGCAACAGGAAGCAACTATAAGAAACGGGAAGGGGAGGTGAACGAAGCCCGTAAACAAGCACGGAGGGAAGAAAAAAAATGCCCTAACATCCGCAAGTAGTAAGAAATGTCTCAGGTTTAACTGAGATCTGCCGATTCGCGTGGCTAGGGAAGAAGAAATGCCTCAGATACCTGAGATAAGCTGCCGGCGCAGGGTTAGGGCAGAGAAGGGAGAAGGGCAACCGCGTGGGGTAAGGATGAGATAAACCCGCTTTCGAAGCCGGGCCGTGGGAATATTGCCTCGGCCGGCTTCCCGTCTGCTTTCAAGGGACTTTCCCGCTCCGCTGCAACCAAACAGGCGAGATCGTCGACGAAGTCGCTGCGACGCCCCGCGCCGCGGAAGAAAGTGGCGAACAAACAGGCCCTAAATAAGTCAACTTTTGACCAAAATTTCAATTTTGGTCAAAATAGTAAACTTTTGACCTAATGACCATCCCATTGACCAAATAGATGAACTTTTGATCAAAAAGTCAACTTTGGACAAAATGGTTAATTTCTGACCCAATGACCAAAAAGTCAATTTTGGTCAAAATGGTCAATCATTGACCCAATAACAAACTCATTGACCCAAAAGGAACACGTTTTGACCAAAAAGTCAACTTTTGTCAAAATAGTCAATTTTTGACCTAATCACCACCCATTGACCCAATAGGTCAACTTTTGACCAAAAAGTCAATTTTGATCAAAATGGTTAATTTTTAACTCAATGACCAACCCATTTACCCAATATGTCAACTTTCGACCAAAAAGTCGATTTGGTCAAAATGGTTAATTTCTGACCCAATGACCAACCCATTGACCTAATAGGTAAACTTTTGACCGAAAAGTCAACTTTGGTCAAAATGGCCAATCCTTGACACAATGACCAACCCGTTGACCCAATAGGTCAACTTTTGACCAAAAAGTTAATTTTGGTCAAAATTGTCAATTTTTCACCAAATGACCACCAATTAACCCAATATCTCAACTTTTGGCGAAAAACTCAAGTTTGGTTAAAATGGTTAATTTCTGACCCAATGACCAACCCATTAACTCAATAGATTAACTTCTGACCAAAAAGTCAACTTTGGTCAAAATGGTCAATTATTGACCCAATGACCAATCCATAGACCCAATAGGTCAACTTTTCACCAAAATAGTCAATTTTTGACATAATGACCAATTATTTACCCAATAAGTCAATTTCTGACCAAAAAGTAAATTTTGGTCAAAATGGTCAATCCTTGACCCAATGACCAACCCATTGATCCAATATGTCAACTTTTGACCAAAAAGTGAACTTTAGTCAAAATAGTCAATCCTTGACACAATGACCAAACCATTGACATAATAGGTCAACTTTTGACTAAAAAGTAAATTTTTGACCTAATGACCCTCCTATTGACCAAATAGTCAACTTTCGTCAAAATAGTCAATTTCTAACCCAATGACCATCCCATTAACCCAATGGGTCAACTTTTGACAAAAAGATCAATTTTGGTAAAAATAGTCAATTTTTGACCAAATGAACAATTATTAACCCTTTAAGTCAATCTCTGACCAAAAAGTCAACTTTGGTTAAGATGGTCAACTCTTGACCCAATGACCAACCCATTGACCCAATAGGTCAACTTTTGACCAAAAAGTCAATTTTGGTCAAAATAGTGAATTTTTGACATAATGACCAACTCATTGACCCAATAGGGCAACTTTTGACCAAAAATTTAATTTTGGTCAAAATAGTTAATTTTTGACCTAATGACCACCCAATTGACCCAATAGGTTAACTTTTGACGAAAAAGTCAACTTTAGTCAAAATGGTCAATTTCTGACCAATGACCAACCTAATGATCAACCCATTGACCCAATAGGTCAACTTTCACCAAAAAGTCAATTTTGATGAAAATATTCAATTTTTGACCTAATGACCAATTAGTGACCCAATAAGTCAATCTCTGACCAAAATGTGAGCTTTGTTCAAAATGGACAATCCTTAACCCAATGACCAACACATTGACCCAATAGGTTAACATTTTATGAAAAAGTCAACTTTGTTCAGAATGGTCAATCCTTAACCAAATGACCAACCCATTTACCCAATAGGTCTTGTTTTGACCTAAAAGTCAATTTTGGTCAAAAAAGTCAATTTTTAACCTAATGACGACCCCATTGACCCAATGGGTCAACTTTTGACCAAAATGTCAATTTTGGTCAAAATGGTCAATCCTTGACACAATGAAATACCCATTGACCTAATTGGTTAACTTTTGACAAAAAAGTAAGTTTTGGTCAAAATAGTCAATTTTTAACCTAACAACAACCCCATTAACCCAATTGGTCAACTTTTGACCAAAAAGTCAACTTTAGTTAAAATTGTCTATTTCTGACCCAATAACCAACCCATTGACCCAATAGGTCAACTTTTGACCAAAAAGACAACTTTGGTTAAAATGGTCAATCCTTGACCCAATAACCAACCCAAAGACTAAATAGGTCCGCTTTTGACCAAAAAGTCAATGTTGGTAAAAAAAATCAATTTTTGACATAATGACCACCCCATGGACAAAATAGATGATGTTTTGACCAAAAAGTCAACCTTGGTCAAAAAGGATAATTTCTGACCCAATGACCAAAAGGTTAACTTTGGTCAAAATGGTCAATCCTTGACCCAATAACCAACTCATTGACCCAATAGGTAAAGTTTTAACCAAAAATTCAGCTTTGGTCAAAATGGTCAATCCTTGACCCATTGACTAACCGATTGACCCAATAGGTCAACTTTTGACCAAAAAGTCAATTTTTATCAAAATAGTCAATTTTGGATCTATTGACCACCCATTGACCCAATAGGTCAACTTTTGACCAAAAAGACAATTTTGGTCAAAATGTTTCTGACCCAGTGACCAACCCATTGAGCCAATTTGTCAAATTTTGACCAAAAAGTCGATTTGGTCAAAATGGTCAATCCTTGACCCATTGACCAAGCCATTGACCCAATTGATCAACTTTTGACCAAAAATTCAACTTTGGTCAAAATGGTCAATCCTTGACCCAATGACCAACCCATTGACCCAATAGGTCAACTTTTGACCAAAATGTCAATTTTGGTCAAAATAGTCAGTTTTTGACCTAATGAACACCCATTAAAAAGTCAATTATGTTCAAAATAGTCAATTTTTTACCTAATGACCAATTAGTGACCCAATAAGTCTATCTCTGACCAAAAAGTCAACTTTCTTCAAAATTATCAATCCTTGACCAAATGACCAACCCATTAACCCAATTGGTCAAGTTTTGACCAAAAAGTCAATTTTGGTTAAAATAATCAATTTTTGACCTATTAACCACCCCATTGATCAAATGGGTCAACTTTTGACTAAAATTTCAATTTTGGTTAAAAAGGCCAATCCTTGACACAATGACATACCCATTAACTCTATTGGTCAACTTTTGACAAAAAAGTAAATTTTGGTCAAAATAGTCAAATTTTCACCTAAAAATCATCTCATTGACCCAATAAGTCAACTTTTGACCAAAAAGTCAACTTTAGTTAAAATGGTCAATTTCTGACCTAATAACCAACCCATTGACAAAATAGGTCAACTTTTAACCAAGAAGTCAACTTCGGTCAAAATGGTCAATCCTTGACCCAATGACCAACCCAATGACTAAATACGTCAACTTTTGACCAAAAAGTCAATTTTAGTCAAAATAGTCAATTTATGACTTAATGACCATCCCATTGACAAAATAAATGAACTATTCACCTAAAAGTCAACTTTGGACAAAATAGTTAATTTCTGACCCAACGACCAAAAACTCAACTTTGGTCAAAATGGTCAATCCTTGACCCAATAACCAACTCATTGACCCAATAGGTCAACTTTTAACGAAAAAGTCAACATTGATCAAAATGATCAATCCTTGACCCAATGACCAACCGATTGACCAGATAGGTCAACTTTTGACCATAACGTCAATTTCGGTCAAAATAGTTAATTTTTGACGTAATGACTACACATTAACCGATTAGGTCAACTTTTGACTAAAAAGTCAATTTTGGTCAAAAGGGTTGATTTCTAACCCAATGTCCAACCCTTTGACCTAATATGTCAACTTTTGACCAAAAAGACTATTAGGTTAAAATGGTTAATTTCTGATCCAATAGGTCAACTTAGAACCAAAGAAGTCAATTTTTGGTCAAAATAGACAATTTTTGACCAAATGACTAATTATTGACCCAATAAGTCAATCTCTTACCAAAAAGTCAACTTTGGTTAAAATAGTCAATCCTTGACCCAATAACTAACCCATAGGCCCAATAGGTCAACTTTTGACAAAAAAGTCAACTTTGGTCATTATGATTAATCCTTGACCCAATGATCAACCCATTGATCGAATAGGTCAACTTTTGACCAAAAAATTAACTTTGTCAAATGGTTAATTTTTGACTTAACGACCACCCTGTTGACCCAATGGGTCAACTTTTGACCAAAAATTCTATTACGGTCAAAATAGTCAATTGTTGACCTAATGACCAATTATTGACCCAATAAGTCAATCTCTCACCAAAAAGTCAACTTTGGTCAAAATGGTCAATCATTAACCCAATGACCAACCCATTGACCTAATAGGTCAACTTTTGAACCAAAAAGTTAACTTTGGTCAAAATGGTGAAACATTGACCCAATGACTAGCCCATTGACCCAATAAGCCAATTTTAAACCAAAAAGTTAATTTTGGTCAAATAAATCAATTTTTGACCTAAACACCACCCATTACCTAATAGATCAACTTTTGACCAAAAAGTCAAGTTTGATAAAAATGGTCAATTTCTGACCAAATGACTAAACCATTGACCCAATAAGTCGACTTTTGACCAAAAAGTCAATTTTGGTCAAAATAGTCAATTTTTGACCTAATGACCACCTCAATGACCCAATGGGTCAACTTTTGACCAAAATGTCAATTTTGGTCAAAATGGTCAATCCTTAACACAATGACATACCCATTGATCTAGATGGTTAACTTTTGACAAAAAAGTAAATTTTGGCCAAAATAGTGAATTTTTTAACCTAACAACCACCCCCATTGACCCAAATGTTAACTTTTGACCAAAAAGTAAACTTTAATTAAAATGGTCAATTTCTGACCCAATAACCAACCCATTGATCGAATAGGTCAACTTTTGACTAAAAAGATAACTTTGGTCATCCTTGACCCATTGACCAACCCATTAACTAAGTAGGTCAACTTTTGACGAAAAAGTCAATTTTCGTAGAAATAGACAATTTTTGACCTAATGACCACCCATTGACCCAATATGTCAACTTTTTGACCAAAAAATCGATTTGGTCAAAATGGTTAATTTCTAACCCAATGACCAACCCATTCACCCAATAGGTAAACTTTTGACCTAAAAGTCAACTTTGGTCAAAATGGTTAATCCTTGACACAATGACCAACCCACTGACCCAATAGGTCTTTTTTTGACCAAAAAGTTAATTTTGGTCAAAATTGTCAATTTTTGACCTAATGACCACCCCATTAAACCAATAGGTCAACTTTTGACCAAAAAGTCAACTTTTGGTCCAAAATGATCAATCCTTGACCTAATGACAAACCCATAGACCCAATAGGTCAACTTTTGACCGAAATAGTCAATATTTGACATAATGACCAATTATTGACCCAAAAAGTCAATTTCTGACTAAAAAGTCAACTTTGGTTAAAATTGTCAATCCTTGACCCAAAGACCAACCCAATGACCAGATAGGTCAACTTTTAACCAAAAAGTGAACTTTAGTCAAAATAGTTAATCCTTGACACAATGACCAACCCATTAACATAATATGTCAACTTTGACCAGAAAGTTAGTTTTGGTCAATATAGTCAATTTTTGACCAAATGACAACCCTATTGACCCAATAAGTCAACTTTTGACCAAAAAGTCAACTTTGGTCAAAATGGTCAATTTCTGACCCAATGATGACCCCATTGACCCAATGGGTCAACTTTTGGGCAAAAATTCAATTTTGGTCAAAATAATAAATTTTTGACGTAATGGCCAATTATTGATCCAACAAGTCAATCACCGACTAAAAAGTCAACCTCCGACTAAAAAGTCAACTTTGGTGAAAATGGTCCATTTCTGACTCAATGACCAACCCATTGACCCAATGGTTAACTTTTGACCAAAAAGTCAATTTTGGTCAAAATAATCAATTCTTGACCCAATGATCTACCCATTGACCCAATATGGCAACTTTTGACCAAAAAGTTAATTTTAGTCAAAATAGTCAACTTTTGACCTAATGACCAATTATTGACCGAATAAGTCAATAACTTAGCAAAAAGTCAATTTTGGTCAAAATGGTCAATCTTTGAACCAGTGACAAACCCATTGACCCAATAAATCAACTTTTGACTAAAAAGTCAACTTTGGACAAAATGGTCAATTTTTGAATCAATGACCAACCAATTGACCCAATATCTCAACTTTTGACCAAAATGTTAACTTTGGCCAAATTGGTCAATCCTTGACCCAATGACCAACCCATTACCCAATTGATCATTATTTGACCAAAAAGTCAATTTTAGTCAAAATAATCAATGTTTTTACATATTAACCAATTTTTGACCCAATAAGTAAATCTCTTACCAAAATGAAAATTTTGGTCAAAATGACGTATCCTTAACCCAGTGACAAACTCATTGACCCAATAGGGTAACTTTTGACCAAATAGTCAACTTAGGTCAAAATGGTCAATCCTTGACCTAATGACCAACCCATTGACCTAATAGGTCAACTTTTAACCAAAAGTAAGGTTTGGTCAAAATGGTTAATTTCTGACCCAATGACCAACCCATCGACCCAATAGGTGATCTTTTAACCAAAAAGTTAACTTTGGTTAAAATCATCAATTTCTGACATAATGACCAACCCATTGAACCAACGGGTCAACGTTTGACCAAAAATTCAATTTTAGTCAAAATAATAAATTTTTAACCGAATGATTAAATTATTGACCCAATAAGTCAATCTCTAAGCGAAAAAGTCAATTGGTCAAAATGGTAAATCCTTGATCCAAATGAAAAAGTCAACTTTAGTCAAAATGGTCAATCTTTGACCAAACGACTAACTCAATGACCCAATATGTTCAATTTTAACCAAAAACTCACTTTTGGACAAAATATTCAATTTTTGATCTAATGACCACCCAATTAACCCAATAGGTCAACTTTTGACCAAAAAGTCAACTTTGGTCAAAATTGTCAATTTCTGGCCCAATGACCACCCATTGACCCAATAGGTCAACTTTTGACGAAAAAGTCAACTTTGGTCAAAATGTTCAATTCTTGACCCAATGACCCAATAGGTCAACTCTTAACCAAAAAGTAAATTTTGGTCAAAATAGTCAATTTTTGACCTATAGACCAACTATTGACCCAATAAGCCAATCTCGAACGTAAAATTTAACTTTTGTCAAAATGGTTAATCATTGACTCAATGACCAACCCATTGACCCAATAGGTCAACTTTTGACAAAAAAGTAAAATTTAGTAAAAATGGTCAATCCTTGACCAAATGACCAACCCATTGACCCAATAGGCCAACTCTTGATCAAAATTTCCAATTTTTGACCTAATGACTACCTCATTGTCCCAATAGGTCAACTTTTAACCAAAAAGTAAACTTTGGTTAAAATGGTCAATTTCTGACCCAATGACCAACCCATTGACCCAATAGGTCAACTTTTTATCAAAACGCAAACTTTGGTCAAAATGGTCAAAACTTGACCCAAAGACCAACCCATTACCCAATAGATCAACTTTTAACCAAAAAGTCAATTTTGGTCAAAATAGTCAATTTTTGACCTAAAGACCACCCATTGACCCAATAGGTAAACTTTTAACCAAAGAGTAATGTTTGGAAAAATGATTAGTTTCTGACCAAATGACTAACCCATTGGCCCAATATGTCATCTTTTGACCAAAAGGTCAATTTTGGTCAAAATAATCAACTTTTGACTTAATGACCACCCCATTGACCCAATGGGTCAACTTTTGACCAAAATGGCAATTTTGGTCAAAATGGTCCATCCTTGACACAATGACATACCCATTGACCCAATTGGTTAACCTTTGACAAAAAAGTAAATTTTGGTCAAAATTGTTAAATTTTAACCTAAGAACCATCCATTGACCCAAAAGGTTAATATTTGACTAAAAAGTAATGTTTAGTTAAAATAGTCAATTTATGACCCAATAACCAACCCATTGACCCAATAGGTCAACTTTTGACCAAAAGGACAACTTTGGTCATCCTTGACCCAATGACCAACTTATTGACTAAATAAGTTAACTTTTGACCAAAAGTCAATTTTGGTCAAAATAGTAAATTTTTTACCTAATGACCATATCATTGACGAAGTAGATTAACTTTTGACCAAAAAGTCAACTTTAGAAAAAATGGTTAATTTTTGACCCAATGACCAAAAAGTCAATTTTTGACCAAAAGGACAACTTTTGACCAAAAGGACAACTTTTGACCAAAAAGTCATGTTTTGTCAAAATGGTCAATCCTTGACCCAATGACCAACCCTTTGACCCAATAGGTCAACTTTTGACCAAAAAGTCAATTTTGGTCAAAATATTCAATTTTTGACCTAATGACCACCCATTGACCCAATAGGTCAACTTTTGACCAAAAAGTCAATTTTGGTCAAAATGGTTAATTTTTGTCCCAATGACAACCCATTGAGCCAATATGTCAACTTTTGACCAAAAAGTCGATTTGGTCAAAATGGTTAATTTCTGACCCAATGACCAACCCATTGACCTAACAGGTAAACTTTGTCAAAATGGTCAATCTTTGACCCAATGACTAACCCATTGACCCAATAGGACAACTTTTGAACAAAATTTTTAATTATGGACCTAATGACCATGTCATTGTCCCAATAGGTCAACTTTTGACCAAAAAGTCAACTTTTGTTAAAATGGTCAATTTTTATCCCAACGACCAACCCACTGACCTAATAGGTTAACTTTTTATCAAAAAGTAAACTTTGGTCAAAATGGTCAATACTTGACCCAATGAAGACCCGATAGGTCAACATTTGACCAAAAAAGTCAATTTTGGTCAAAATAGAGAATTTTCGACCTAATGACCACCCAATAGGTGAACTTTTAACAAAAAAGTTAACTTGGGTCAAAATGGTTAATTTCTAACCCAATGACTAACCCATTGACCCAATATGTCAACTTTTGAGCAAATAGTCAACTTTGGTCAAAATGGTCAATCCTTAACCCAAAGACCAACTCATTGACCTAAAAGGTCAACTTTTGACCCAAAAGATAATTTTGGTCAAAATAGTAAATTTTTGACATAATGACTGGATCATTGACTCAATAGGTCAACTTTTGACAAAAAAGTCAACTTTAGTTAAAATGGTCAATTTCTGACCCAATCACCAACCCATTGACCCAATAGGTCAACCTTTTATCAAAAAGTAGACTTTGGTCAAAATGGTTAATACTTCACCCAATGACAAACCCATTGGCCCAATTGGTCAACTTTTAAACAAAAAAGTCAATTTTGGTCAGAATAGTCAATTTTTGACCTAAAGACCACCCATTGACCCAATAGGTCAACTTTTAACCAAAAAGTCAAGTTTGGTAAAATGGTCAATTTTTGACCAAATGACCAACCCATTGACCCAATTGGTCATCTTTTGACTAAAGAGTCAATTTTGGTCAAAAAAGTCAACTTTTAACTTAATGACCACCCATTGACCCAATGGGTCAACTTTTGACCAAAATGTCAATTTTTGTCAAAATGGTCAATTCTTGACACAATGACAAACACAATGACCCAATTGGTTAACTTTTGACAAAAAAGTAAATTTTGGTAAAAATTGTCAAATTTTAACCAAAGAACCACCCCATTGACCAAATAGGTTAACATTCGACCAAAAAGAAAACATTAGTTACAATGGTCAATTTCTGAGCTAATAACCAACCCATTGACCCAATAGGTCAACTTTTAACCAAAAAGACAACTTTGTTCATCCTTGACCCAATGACCAACCTATTGACTAAATAAGTCAACTTTTGACTAAAAAGTCAATTTTGGTCAAAATAAAAAATTTTTGACCTAATGACCATCCCATTGACCAAATATATGAACTTTTGAGCAAAAAGTCAACTTTGGACAAAATGGTTAATTTCTGACCCAGTGACCAAAAAGTCAATTTTTGGTCAAAATGGTCACTCCTTGACCCAATAGGACAACTTTTGACCAAAAAGTCAACTTTTATCAAAATGGTCAATCCTTGACCCAATGACCAACCCATTGACCGAATATGTCAACTTTGGATCAAAAAGTCAATTTTGGTCCAAATAGTCAAATTTTGACCTAGTGACCACCCATTGACCCAATAGATCAACTTTTCACCAAAAAGTCAATTTTGGTCAAAATGGTTAATTTTTGACCTAATGACCAACCCATTGACTCAATATGTCAACTTTTGACCAAAAAGTCGATTTGGGCAAAATGGTTAATTTCTGACCCGATGACCAACCCATAGAACCAACAAGTAAACTTTGTCAAAATGGTCAATCCTTGACCCAATGACCTATCAATTGACACAATAGGTCAACTTTTGATCAAAATTTTCAATTTTCGACCTAATGACCGCCCCATTGTCCCAATAGCTCAACTTTTGACCAAAAAGACAACTTTGGTTAAAATGGTCAATTTTTGACCCAATGACCAACTCATTGACCCAATAGGTCAACCTTTTATCAAAAGGTAAACTTTGGTAAAAATGGTCAAAACTTGACCCAATGACCAACCCATTGACCCAATAGGTCAACTTTTGACCAAAAAAGTTGATTTGGGTCAAAATAGTCAATTTTTGACCTAATGACCACCCTGTATGTCAACTTTTGGCCGAAAAGTCAACTTTGGTCAAATGGTCAATTTCTGGCCCAATGACTAATCCTATTGACCCAATAGGTCAACTATTGAGCAAAAAGTTAACTTTGGTCAAAATGGTCAATCCTTAACCCAATGACCAACTCGTTGACCCAAAAGGTCAACTTTTGACTAAAAAAATAATTTTGGTCAAATAGTGAATTTTTGACATAATGACCGTATCATTGATCCAATATGTCAACTTTTGAACAAAAAGTCAACTTTTGTTTAAATGGTTAATTTCTAACCCAATGACCAACACATTAACCCAATAGGTGAACTTTTGAACAAAATATTAACTTTGGTCAAAATGGTCAATCCTTGACCCAATGACCAACCCATTGACCCAATCGGTGAAATTTTGATCAAAAACTCAATTTTGGACAAGATAGTTATATTTTGACCTAACGACCACACAATTGAAATAATAGGTCAACTTTGGTTAAAATGGTTAATTTCTGACCCAACGATCAATTCATTGAGCCTATAGGCCAACTGTTGTCCAAAATGTCAACTTTGGTCAAAATGATCAATTCTTGACCCAATGACGAACCCATTGACTAAATTGGCCAACTTTTGACTAAATAGTCAATCTTCTGTCAAAATAGTCGATTTTGTCCTAATGACAAATTAATGACTCAATAAATCAATATCTTACCAAAAAGTCAACTTTGATCAAAATGGTTAATCCTTGACCCAATGACCAACCCATTGACCCAATAGCTCAACTTTTTGGCAAAAGTCAACTTTGTTCAAAATGGTCAATCTTTGACCTAATAACTAACCCATTGGCCCAATAGTTCAAATTTGGACCGAAAAGTCAATTTTGGTCGAAATAGTTAATTTTTGACCTAATGAACACCCCATTGACCCAATAGGTCAATCTTTAGCCAAATAGACAACTTTGGTCAAAATAGCCAATACTTGACCCAATGACCAACCCATTGACCCAAAAGGTCAACTTTTGAAGAAAAAGTCAACTTTTGTCAAAGTTCTCAATTGTTGACCCAATGACCAGCACATTAACCCAATAGGTCAACATTGGACCAAAAAGCTAATTTTGGTCAAAATAGTTAATTCTTAACCTAGTAACCAATTATTGACCCAATAAGTCAATCGACATAAAAGTTAACATTTGGTCAAAATGGTCAATCCTCTATCCACTGACCACCCAATACGTCAACTTTGACCAAAAAGTCAACTTAGGTCAAAATGATCAATCCTTAACCCAATGACCAACCCAATGACCCAATGGGTCAACTTTTGACCAAAAAGTTAATTTTGGTAAAATAGTCAATTTTTGACATAATAACCAACTCATTGACCCAATAGGTCAACTTTTGAACAAAAAGTAAATTTTGGTCGAGATAGACAATTTTTGACCTAATGACCACCCAATTGACCCAAAAAGGTCAATTTCTGACCCAATTGGTCAACATTTGACCAAAAAGTTAATTTTGGACAAAATTGTCAATTTTTGACCTAATGACTAATTATTGACCTAATAAGTTAATCTCTGACCAAAAAATCAACTTTGTTAATAATGGTCAATCCTTGACCCAATGACCAACCCATTAATGCAATAGGTCAACTTTTGACCAGAAAGTCAACTTTGGTCAAAATGGTCAATCCTTGACCAAATGACCAACCCATTGATCCAATAGGTTAACTTTTGACCAAAATGTCAATTTTGGTCAAAATAGTCAAATTTTGACCTAATGACCACCCCATTGACACAATGGGTCTACTTTTGACCAAAATGTCAATTTTGGTTAAAATGGTCAATCCTTGACAATATGACATACCCATTGACCCAATTGGTCAACTTTTGATAGAAAATTAAATTTTTGTCAAAATAGTCAATTTTTAACATAACAACCACCCCATTAGGTCAACTGTTGACCAAAAAGTCAATTTTAGTTAAAATTGTCAATTTGTGACCCAATAACCAACCCATTGACCCAATAGGTCAACTTTTTGCCAAAAACGCAACGTTCGTCAAAATGGTCAATCCTTGACCCAATGACCAACCCATTGACTAAATAGGTCAACTTTTGAACCAAAAACTATTTTTGGTCAAAATAGTCAATTTTTGACCTAATGACCATTCCATTGACCAAATAGATGAACTTTTGACCAAAAGGTCAACTTTGGTCAAAATTGTTAATTTCTAAAATGAGCAAAAAATCAACCTTTGTTAAAATGGTCAATCCTTGACCCAATGAACAACCCATTGACCCAATATGTCAAATTTTCACTAAAAAGTCAATTTTGGTCAAAATAGTCAATTTTTTACCTAATGACCACCCCATTACCCAATAGGTCAACTTTTGATATAAAAAAAGTCAAGTTTGGTCATAATTGTCAATTTCTGACCCAATAGGGCAACTTTTGACAAAAAAGTTAATTTTTGTCAAAATAGTCAATTTTTGACTGAATGACCAATTATTGACCCAATAAGTCAATCTCTTAGCAAAAAGTTAATTTTGGTTAAAATGGTTAATCTTTGACCCAGTGACAAACCCATTGACCAATTCAATGCAAAATGCTTCGAATATTTCCCGACCCAAAAAGCTCGCAATTTTTTGTCGATGAATACGATCACTATTTAACCTAATTCGAATATCACAATTATTGAACCAATAAGTTAATCTCTAACAAAAAAGTAAACTTTTGTCAAAATGATCAATCCTTGACCCAATGAATAACTCATTGACCAAATAGGTTAACTTTTGACCTAAAGGTCAACTTTGTCAAAATGATCAATCCTTGACCCAATGACCAACCCATTGACCCAATAGGTCAACTTTTGACCAAAAAGTTAAAATGGTCAATTTTTGACCCAATGACCAACCCATTGACCTAAGAGGTGAACTTTTGATAAAAAGTCAACTTTGGTCAAAACGGTCAATTTCTGATACGATGACCACCCCATTGACCCAATGGGCCAACTTTTCACAAAAAATTCAATTTTGGTCAAAATGGTAAATCCTTGACCCAGAAGGTAAACTTTTGACCAAAAAGTCAACTTTAGTTAAAATGATCAATCCTTTACCCAACGAGCAACTTATTGATCCAATATGTTAAATTTTGACCAAAAAGTCACTTTTGGTCAAGATTGTCAATTTTTGGTATAACAACCATCCAATTGGCCCAATAGGTCAACTTTTGCCCAAAAAATCTACTTTGTTCAAAATGGTAAATTTCTAACCCAATGACAACCCATTGACCAAATAGGTTAACTTTTGACCAAAAGTCAACTTTGTTCAAAATGATTAATCCTTAACCCAATGACCTAATAGATCAACTTTTAACCAAAAAGTAAATTTTTGTCAAAGTAGTCAATTTTTGACCTAATGACCAATTATTGAACCAATAAGTCAATCTCAGACATGAAATTCAACTTTAGTTAAAATGGTCAATCATTGACCCAATGACCAACCCATTGACCCAATAGGTCAACTTTAGACAAAAAAGTAAAATTTGGTCAAAATGGTCAATCCTTAACCTAATGACCAACCCATTGACCCAATAGGTCAACTTTTGATTAAAATTTTCAGTTTTCGACCTAATGACCATCCCTTTGATCGAATATGTCAACTTTTGACCAAAAAGTCAACTTTGGTTAACATAGTCAATTTCTAACCGAATGACCAACCCATTGACCCAATAGGTGATCTTTTGATCAAAAAGTCAACCTTGGTCAAAATGGTCAATACTTGACCCATTGACCAACCCATTGACCCAAAAGGTCAACTTTTAACCAAAAAAGTCAATTTTGGTCAAAAGAGACAATTTTTGACCTAATGACCACCCAATTGACCCAACAGTTGAACTTTTGATCAAAAGTCAACTTTGGTCAAAATGGTCAATACTTGACCGAATGACCAACCCATTGATCTAATAGGTCAACTTTTGACCAAAAAAGTCAATTTTGATAAAAAAGACAGTTTTTGACCTAATGACCACCCAATTGACCTAATAGGAGAACTTTTCATCAAAAATCAACTTTAGTCAAAATGGTCAATACTTGACCAAAAAACCAACCAATTGACCCAATATGTTAACTTTTGACTAAAAAAGTCAATTTTGATCAAAATGAACAATTTTTAACCAAATAACCAGACCACCCAATTGACCCAATAGGTTAACTTTTCACCAAAAAGTCAACTTTGGTCAAAATGAACAATTTCAAACCCAATGACCACCCATTGACCAAATAGGTCAACTTTTGACAAAAAAGATAACTTTGGTCAAAATGGTCAATCCTTAACACAATGACCCACCCAATAGGTCAACTTTTATCCAAAAGAAAATTTTGGTCAAAATCGTCAATTTTTGACCTAAATACCAATTATTAACCCAACAAGTCAATCTCCAACATATAATTCAACTTTAGTCAAGATGGTTAATCGTTGACCTAATGACAAAGCCAATGACCCAATAGGACAACTTTTGACAAAAATGTAAAATTAGGTCAAAATGGTCAATCCTTGACCCAAAGACCAACCCATCGACACAATGGGTCAAAATTTGATCAAAATTTATAATTTTTGACCTAATGACCACCCCATTGACCCAATAGGTCAACCTTTGACCAAAAAGTCAACTTTGGTTAAAATTGTCAATTTCTGACCCAATGACCAACCCATTGATCTAATTGGTGAACTTCTGATCAAAACGTTAACTTTGGTCAAAATGGTTAATACTTGACCGAATGAAAAACCCATTGACCCAATAGGTCAACTTTTGACCAAAAAAGTCAATTTTGTCAAAATAGACTATTTTGGACCTAATGACCAACCAATTGACCAAATAGGTTCACTTTTGAACAAAAAGTCAACTTTGGTCAAAATGGTCTATTTCTGACCCAATGACTAACCCATTGACCCAATAGGTCAACTTTTGACCAAAAAGTCGACTTTAGTCAAAATGGTCAATCCTTAACCCAATGACCAATTCATTAACCCAAAAGGTCAACTTTTAACCAAAAAGATAATTTTAGTCAATATAGTGAATTTTTGACATAATGACTACCCCATTGACCCAATAGGTCAACTTTTGACCGGAAAAACAAATTTGGTTAAAATGGTCAATTTCTGACCCAATGACCAACCCATTGTCGCAATAGGTCAACTTTTGAGCAAAAAGTCAACTTTGGTCAAAATGGTCAATCCTTGACCCAATGACCAACCCATTGACACAATCGGTAAACTTTTGATCAAAAAGTCAATAATGGACAAAATTGTTAATGTTTGACCAAATGGCCACATAATTGACACAATCGGTCAACTTTAGTTAAAATGGTCAATTTCTGACCCAATGACCAACCCACTGATCCAATATGCGAACCTTTGACCAAGATGACAACATTAGTAAAAACGATCAATCCTTGACCCAATGACTAACCCATTGACCCAATAGTCAACTTTTGACCAAATAGTCAATTTTCTCTCAAAATAGTCAATATTTGACCTAATAACCAATTAATGACCCAATAAATCAATATCCGACAAAAAAATCAACTTTGATCAAAGTGCTTTATCCTTGACTCAATGACCAACCCATTGACCCAATATGTCAACTTTTGGCCAAAAAGACAACTTTGTTTAAAATTGTCAATCCTTGACCAAATGACCAACCTATATGCCCAATAGGCTAACTTTTGACTGAAAAGTCAATTTTGGTCAAAATAGTCAATTTTTGAACTAATGACCACCCCATAGACCCAATAGGTCAATCTCTGACCAAAAAGTCAACTTTGGTCAAAATAGTCAATCCTTGACCCAATAGGTCAACATTTGACGAAAAAGTCAACTTTGGTCAAAATTCTCAATTCTTAACCCAATGACCAGCACATTAACCCAATAGGTCAACCTTAGACCAAAAAGTCAATTTTGGTCAAAATAGTTAATTCTTTACCTAATGACCAATTATTGACCCAATAAGTCAATCTCTGACCACAAAGTCAACTTTGGTCAAAATAGTGAATCCTTGACCTAAGGACCAAGCCATTGACCCAATAGATTAGCTTTTGACCAAAAAGTTAACTTCGGTCAAAATGATGAATCTTTGATTGAATGACCCAATAGGTCAACTTTTGACCAAAAAGTTAATTTTGATCAAAATAGTTAATTTTTGGCCAAATTACCAATTATTGACCCATAAGTCAATCTTTGACATAAAAGTTAACATTTGGTAAAAATGGTCAATCCTCGACCCAATGTTCAACCCAATTACCCAATAGGTCAACTTTTGACGAAAAAGTCAACTTTGGTCAAAATGATTAATCCTTGACCCAATGACCAACCCATTGACCCAATAAGTCAACTTTTGACCAAAAAGTCCATTTTGGTCAAAAAAAGTTAATTTTTCACATAAAGACCAAATTGAGCTAACGACCAACCCATTAACACAATAGGTCAACTTTTGACCAAAAAGTCAAGTTTAGTTAAAATGGTCAATTTCTGACCCAAAGACCAACCCATTAACTCAATAGATCAACTTTTGACCAAAAAGTCAACTTTAGTCAAAATTGTCAATCCTTGACCCAATGACAAACCCATAGACCCAATAGGTCAACTTTTGACCAAAATAGTCAATTTTTGACATAACGGCCAATTACTGACCCAATATGTCAATTTCCGACTAAAAAATTAACTTTGGTCAAAATGGTCAATCCTTGACCCAATGACCAGCCCATAGGCCCAATAGGTCAACTTTTGACCAAAAAGTCAATTTTGGTCATAATGGTTAATCCTTGACCCAATGATCAACCCATTGAACCGATAGGTCAACTTTTGGTCAAAAATTCACTTTTGGTCAAAATAGTCAAATTTTGATCTACTGAACAATTATTAACCCAATCAGTCAATCTCTGACTAAAAGTCAACTTTGGTCAAAATGGTCAATCCTTGACACAATGACCAACCCATTGACCCATATGGTCAACTTTTGACCAAAAAATCAACTTTGGTCAAATTGTTAAATCCTTGACCCTTGAACAACCCATTGACCTAATAGGTCAACTTTTAGCCAAAAATTCAATTTTGGTCAAAATAGTCAATTTTTTGACCTACTCACCATCCCATTAACCCAATAGGTAGCTTTTGACCAAAAAGTCAACTTTGGTCAAAATGGTCAATTTCTGAGTCAATGACCACCCCATTGACCCAATGGGTCAACTTTTGGCCAAAAATTCAATTAGGGTCAAAATAGTCAATTTTTGACCTAATAACCAATTATAGACCTAATAAGTCAATCGCTGACCAAAAAGTCAACTTTGATCAAAATGGTCAATCATTGACCCAATGACCAACCCGTTGACCCAATAGGTCAACTTTTGACCAAAAGCTTAACTTTGGTCAAAATAGTCAAACATTGACCCAATGTCTAACCCATTGACCCAATAGGTTAACTTTTAACCAAAAAGTCAATTTTGGTCAAATAAGTCAATTTTTGACCTAAAGACCACCATTTGACCCAATAGGTCAACTTTTGACCAAAAGGTCAACTTTGGTAAAAATGGTCAATTTCCGACCAAATGACCAACCCATTGACACAATAGGTCAACTTTTGACCAAAAAGTCAATTTTGGTCAAAATAGTCAATTTTTGACCTAATGAGCACCCCAATGACCTAATGGGTCAACTTTTGACCAAAATGTCAATTTTGGTCAAAATGGTCAATCCTTGACACAATGACATACCCATTGACCCAATTGGTTAACTTTTGACAATAAGTAAATTTTTGCCAAAATATTCAATTTTTAACCTAACAACCACCCCCTTGACCCAATTGGTTAACTTTTGATCAGTAAACTTTAGTCAAAATGGTTAATTTCTATTCCAATAACCAACCCATTAACCTAATAGGTCAACTTTTGACTAAAAAGGCAACTTTGGTCATCCCTGACCCATTGACCAACTAATTGACTAAATAGGCCAACTTTTGACGAAAAAGATAATTTTGGTCAAAACAATATATTTTTGACCTAATGACCATACCATTAATGAAATAGATGAACTTTTGACTGAAAAGAGAAATTATGTCAAAATGGTTAACTTCTGACTCAATGAACAAAAAGTGAATTTTGGTTAAAAATGTCAATCCTTGACCCAATAACCAATTCATTGACACAATAGGACAACTTTAGATCAAAAAGTCAACTTTGGTCAAAATAATCAGTCAATCCTTGATCTAATGACCAACCCATTGACCGAATAGGTAACTTTTAACGAAAAAGTCAATTTTGGTCAAAATAATTAATTTTTGACTTAATGACCACCCATTGACCCAATAGGTAAACTTTTGACTAAAAAGTCAATTTTGGTCAAAATGGTTAATTTCTGACCCATTGAGTAAGTCATTGACCGAATATGTCAACTTTTGACCAAAAAGTCGATTTGGTCAAAATGGTTAATTTCTGACCCAATGACTAACCTATTGACCAAATAGGTAAAATTTTGACCTAAAAGTCAACTTTGGTTAAAATGGTCAATCCTTGACACAATGACCAATCCACTGACCCATTAGTTCATTTTTTGACCCAACGGTTAATTTTGATCAAAATTATCAATTTTTGACCTAATGACCACCCCATAAACCCAATAGGTCAACTTTTGACCAAAAAGTCAAGTTTGGTTAAAATGGTCAATTTCTGAACCAATGATCAACCCATTAACTCAATTGATCAACTTTTGACCAAAAAGTCAACTTGGGTCAAAATGGTCAATCCTTGACCCAATGACCAACCCATAGACCCAATAGGTCAACATTTGACCAAAATAGTCAATTTTTGACATAATGATCAATTATTGACCCAATTAGTCAATCACTGACTAAAAAGTCAACTTTGGTCAAAATGGTTAATCCTTGACCGAATAATCAACCCATTGGCCCAATAGGTCAACTTTTGACCAAAAAGTTCAATTTTGGTCAAAATAGTCAATTTTTAACCTACTGACCAATTATTGACCCAATCAGTCAATCTCTGACCAAAAAGTTAACTTTGGCCAAAATGGCCAATCCTTGACCCAATGACCAACCTATTGACCCAATTGGTCAACTTTTGACCAAAAAATTAACTTTGCTCAAATTAGTAAATCCTTGACCTAATGACCAACCCATTGACCCAATAGGTCAACTTTTAACCAAAAATTCAATCTTGGTCAAAATAATCAAATTTTGACCTACTAACTATCCCATTGACCCAATTAGTCAACTTTTGACCAAAAAGTCAACTTGGTTAAAATGGTCAATTTCTGACTCAATGACCACCCTGTTGACCCAATGGGTCAACTTCTGACAAAAAGTTTAGTTAAAATGGTCAATCATTGACCCGATGACCAACCTATTGACCCAATAGGTCAACTTTTGACAAAAAAGTAAAATTTGGTTAAAATGCTCAATCCTTCACCCAATGACCAACCTATTGAACCCATAGGTCAATTTTTTATCAAAATTTTCAATTTTTGACCTCATGACCACCTCATTGTTCCAATAGGTCAACTTTTAACCAAAAAGTCAACTTTGGTTAAAATGGTCAATTTCTGACCCAATAACCATTACATTAACCCATTAGGTCAACTTTTGTACAAAAAGTTAACTTTGGTAAAAATGGTCAATCCTTGACCCAATGACCAACCCAACAAACAAATCGGTGAACTTTTAATCAAAAAGTCAATTTTAGACAAAATAGTCAATTTTTAACCTAATGACCACACAATTGACCTAATATGTCAACTTTGGTTAAAATGGTGAGTTTCTGACCTAACGACCAACCCATTGACCCAATAGGCAAACTGTTGACCAAAATGTCAACTTTCAAAATGATCAATTCTTGACCCAATGACCAACCCATTAACACAATAGGTCAACTTTTGACCAAATAGTCAATTTTTTGTCAAAAAAGTCAATTTTTGACCTAATGACCAATTAATGACCCAATAAATCAATATTTTACCAAAAAGTCAACTTTGATCAAAATGATTAATCCTTGATCCAATGACCAACCCATTGACCCAATAGGTCAACTTTTGTCCAAAAGTCAACTTTGTTCAAAATGGTCAATCCTTGACCCAATCACCAACCCATTCACTCAATAGGTCAATTTTGGACCGAAAAGTCAATTTTGGTCGAAATAGTTTATTATTGATCTAATGATCACCCCATTGACTCAATAGTCTATTATTGATGTGACCAAAGAGACAACTTTGGTCAAAATAATCAATACTAGACCCATTGACGAACCCATTGACCCAACATGTCAACTTTTGAAGAAAAAATCAACTTTGGTTAAAGTTCTCAATTCTTGACCCAATGACCAGCACATTAACCCAATAGGTCAATTTTGGACCAAAAAGCTAATTTTGGTCAAAATAGTTAATTCTTGACCAAGTGACCAATTATTAACCAAGAAGTCAATCGCTGACATAAAAGTCAACATTTGGTCAAATTGGCCAATCCTTTGACCCATTGACCACCCAATAGGTCAACTTTAACCAAAAAGTCAACTTTAGTCAAAATGATCAATCCTTGACCCAATGACCAACCTATTGACCCAATAGGTTAACTTTTCACCAAAAAGTCAATTTAGGTAAAAAAAAGTTAATTTTTGGCATTATAACCAACTCATTGACCCAATAGGTCAACTTTTGACCAAAACGTAAATTTTAGACGAAATAAACAATTTTTGACCTTATGACCACCCAATTGACCCAAAAGGTCAACTTTTGGCGAAAGCGTCAACTTTGTTCAAAAAGGTCAATTTCTGACCCAGTAGGTCAACCTTTGATTAAAAAGTCAATTTTGGTCAAAATTGTCAATTTTTTACCTAATGACCAATTATTGACTCAACAAGTCAATCTCTGACCAAAAAATCAACTTTGTTCATAATGGTCAATCCTTGACCCAATGACCAACCCATTCACGCCATAGGTCAACTTTTGACTAAAAAGTCAACTTTGGTTGAAATGGCCAATCCATGACCAAATGACCAACCCATTGATCTAATAGGTCAACTTTTGACCAAAATGTCAATTTTGGTCAAAATAGTCAATTTTTGACCTAATGACCACCCCATTGACCCAATGGGTCAACTTTTGACCAAAATGTCAATTTTGGTTAAAATGGTTAATCCTTGACACAATGACATACCCATTGACCCAATTGGTCAACTTTTGGTATAAAATTAATTTTTTTGTCAAAATAGTCAAATTTTAACATAACAACCACCCCAATAGGTCAACTGTTGACCAAAAAGTCAACTTTAGTTAAAATTGTCAATTTCTGACCCAATAACCAACCCATTGACCCAATAGATCAACTTTTTACCAAAAAGATAACGCTGGTTAAAATGGTCAATCCTTGACCCAATGACCAACCCATTAAGCCAATAGGTCAACTTTTGACAAAAAAATAAATTTTGCTCAAAATGGTCAATACTTGACCTAATGACAAACTCATTGACCCAATAGGTCAACTTTTGATTAAAATTTTCAATTTTCGACCTAATGACCACCCCATTGATCCAATATGTCAAGTTTTGAAGAAAAAGCTAACTTTGTTTAGAATGGTCAATTTCTGACCTAATGAGCAACCCATTGACCCAATAGGAGAACTTTTGATCAAAAAGTCAAACTTTGGTCAAAATGGTCAATACTTGACCAATGACCAACCCATGGACCCAATAGGTCAACTTTTGACCAAAAAAGTCAATTTTGGTCAAAATGGATAATTTTTAACCTAATGACCACCCAATTGACCAAATAGTTGAACTTTTGAACAAAAGTCAACTTTGGTCAAAATAGTCAATACTTGACCAAATGACCAACCCATTGATCAAATAGGTCAACTTTTGACCAAAAAAGTCAATTTTGGTAAAAAGAAAGACAATTTTTGACCTAATGACCACCCAATTGACCCAATAGGCAAACTTTTGATCAAAAAGTCAACCTTGGTCAAAATGGTCAATACTTGACCCAATGGCCAACCAATTGACCCAATAGGTCAACTTTTGACCAAAAAAGTCAATTTTAGTCAAAATAGACAATTTTTGACCTAATAGCTTAACCACCCAATTGACCAGTAGTTCAACTTGTCACCAAAACGTCAACTTTGGTCGAAATGAACAATTTCTGACCTAATGACCACCCGTTGACAAAATAGGTCAACCTTTGACAAGAAAGTTAACTTTGGTCAAAATGGTTAATCCTCAACCCAATGACCCAATAGGTCAACTTTTAACCAAAAGTAAATTTTGGTCAAAATAGTCAATTTTTGACTGAATGACTAATTATTAACCCAATAAGTCAATCTCGGACATATAATTCAACTTTAATCAAAATGGTCAATCATTGACCAAATGTGCAAGCCATTGATCCAGTAGGACAATTTTGAACAAAAATGTAAAATTTGGTCAAAATGGTCAATCCTCAACTCTAAAGACTAACCTATCAACCCAACAGGTCAACTTTTGATGAAAATTTTCAATTTTTGACCTAATGACCACCCCATTGACCCATTAAGTCAACTTTTGACGAAAAAGTTAACTTTAGTTAAAAAGGTCAATTTCTGACCCAATGACTAACCCATTGATCCAATAGGTGAACTTTTGATCAAAAAGTTAACTTTGGTCAAAATGGACAATACTTGACCGAATGACCATCTCATTACCCCAACAGGTTAATTTTTGTCAAAATAGATAATTTTTTACCTAAATACCACCCAACTGACCCAATAGGTTCACTTTTGACCAAAAATTTGACTTTGGTCAAAATGGTCAATTTTTGACCCAATGACTTACCCATTGGCCCAATAGGTCAAGTTTTGACCAAAAAGTCAACTTTGGTCAAAATGGTCAATCCATAACCCAATGACCAACTCATTAATCCAAAAGGTCAACTTTTAACCAAAAAGATAATTTTGGTCAAACTAGTGAATTTTTGACATTATGACCGCCTCATTGAACAATAGGTCAACTTTTGACCAAAATGTCAACTTTGGTTAAAATGGTCAATTTCTGACCCAATGAACAACCCATTGACCCAATAGGTCGACTTTTGAACAAAAAGTCAAATTTCGTTAAAATGGTCAATTTTTGACCCAACGACCAACCCATTGATCCAATATGTCAATTTTTGACCAAAATGTCAACTTTGGTAAAAATGATCAATCCTTGACCCAATGATCAACCCATTAACCCAATTGTCAACTTTTGACCAAATAGTCAATTTTCTCTCAAAATAGTCAATATTTGACCTAATGACCAATTAATGACCCAATAAATCAATATCTGATAAAAAAATCAACTTTGATCAAAATGTTTAATCCTTGACCCAATGACCAACTCATTGACCCAATATATCAACTTTTGACCAAAAAGATAACTTTTTTCAAAATGGTTAATTCTTGACCCAATGACCAACCTATTGGCCCAATAGGCCAACTTTTGACCGAAA
>CM040427.1:89459600-89525984 GCA_022702705.1 Papilionanthe hookeriana x Papilionanthe teres | reverse complement strand
AAGTCAATTTTGGTCAAAATAATCAATTTCTGACCTAATGACCACCCCAATGACCCAATAAGTAAATCTCTGACCAAAAAGTTAACTTTAGTCAAAATAGTCAATCCTTGACCCAATGACCAACCCATTCACCCAATACGTCAGCTTTTGACGAAAAAGCCAACTTTGGTCAAAATTCTCAATTCTTGACCCGATGACCAGCAAATTAACCCAATTGGTCAACTTTAGACCAAAAAGTCAATTTTAGTCAAAATAGTTAATTCTTGATCTAATGACCAATTATTGAATCGATAAGTCAATCTCTGACCAAAAAGTCAACATTGGTCAAAATGATGAATCCTTGACCCAATGACCAACCCATTGACCTAATAGGTCGGCTTTTGACCAAAAATTTATCTTCGGTCAAAATGATGAATCTTTAACTGAATGACCCATAGGTTAACTTTTGACCAAATTAATTTTTAACCAATATACCATGATTGACCCATAAGTCAATCTCTGACCAAAAGTCAACATTTGGTCAAAATGGTCAATCCTCGACTCAATGACCAACCCATTGACCTAATAGGTCAACTTTTGACAAAAAAGTCAACTTTGGTCAAAATAATCAATCCTTGACCCAATGACGAACCCATTAACCCAATAAGTCAACGTTTGACCAAAAAGTCAATTTTAGTCAAAAAAGTTAATTTTGGTCAAAAAAGTCAATTTTGACAAAATGAACAACTCATTGACCAACAGGTCAACTTTTAAACAAAAAGTAAATTTTGGTCAAATAGTCAATTTTTGACCTTATGATCACCTTATGACCCAATAGGTCAACAATTGACCAAAAAGTCAATTTTGATCAAAAAGGATAATTTCTGACCTAATGACAAACCTATTGACCCAATAGGTCAACTTTTGACCAAAAGTCAATTTGGGTCAAAATAGTCAATTTTTGACCTAATGACTAATTATTAACCCATTAAGTCAATCTATGGCAAAAAAGTCAACTTTATTCATATTGGTCAATCCCTGACTCAATGAGCAACCCATTGACCTAATAGGTCAACTTTTGACCATAAAGTCAACTTTGGTCAGAATGGTCAATCTTTGACCAAATGACCAACCCATTGACCCAATAGGTCAACATTTGACCAAAAAGTCAATTTTGGTCAAAATAATCAATTTTTGATTTAATGACCACCACATTGACCCAATGGATCTACTTTTGACCAACATGTCAATTTTGGTCAAAATGGTCAATCCTTGACACATTGACATATCCATTGACCCAATTGGTCAACTTTGGACAAACAAGTGAATTTTGATCAAATAAGTCAATTTTTAACATTACAACAACCCCATTGACCCAATAGGTCAACTTTTGACCAAAAAAGTCAACTTTACTTAAAATGATCAATTTCTAGCCCAATAACCAAACCACTGACCCAAAAGGTCAACTTTTAACCAAAAAGACAACTTTGGTCAAAATGGTCAATCCTTGGCACAACGACCAACTCATTGACTAAATAGGTCAACTTTTGACCAAAAAGTCAATTTCGGTCAAAATAGTCAATTTTTTACCAAATGACGATCCCATTGACCAAATAGATGAACTTTTGACCAAAAAGTCAACTATGGTCAAAATTGCTAATTTCTGACCCAATGACCAAAATGTCAACTTATGTCAAAATGGTCAATCCTTGACCCAATAACTAACTCATTGACCCAAAAGGTTAACTTTTGACCAAAAAGCCAACTTTGATTAAAATAGTCAATCCTTGACCAATGAACAACCCATTGAGCCAATAGGTCTGCTTTTGACCAAAAAGTCATTTATAGTCAAAATACTCAATTTTTTACCTAATGACCACCCTATTGACCCAATAGGTCAACTTTTGATAAGAAAGTAAAGTTTGGTCAAAATTGTCAATTGCTGACATAATGACCACCCCATTAACCCAATGGGTCAACTTTTGACCAAAAAGTCAACTTTGGTCAAAATGGTCAATCCTTGACTCAATGACCAACCCATAGACCCAATAGCTCAACTTTTGACCAAAATAGTCATTTTTTGGCATAATGACCAATTATTGACCAAAAAAGTCAATCTCTAACAAAAAAAGTCAACTTTGGTAAAAATGGTCAATCCCTGACTCAATGACCAAGCCGTTGACCTAGTAGGTCAACTATTGGCCAAAAAGTGAACTTTAGTCCAAAAATAGTTAATCGTTGAGACAATGACCAACCCATTGACATTATAGGTCAACTATTAACCAAAAAGTCAATTTTGGTCAATATAGTCATTTTTTGACCTAATGACCACCCCATTTGCCCAATATGTCAACTTTTGATCAAAAAGTCAACTTTGGTCAAAATGGTCAATTTCTGACCCAACGACACCCCATTGACACAATGGGTCAACTTTTGACCAAAAATTCAATTTTGGTCAAAATAGTGAATTTTTGACCTAATGACCAATTATTGACCCAATAAGCCAATCTCTAACCAAAAAGTCAACATTGGTCAAAATGGTCAATCCTTGACCCAAAGTCCAACCCATTGACCCAATAGGTCAACTTTTGACCAAAAAGTCAACTATGGTTAAAATGGTCAATCTTTGACCCAATGACCCAATATGCCAACTTTTGACCAAAAAGTCAATTTTGGTCAAAATAGTCAATTTTTTGACATAATGACCTCATTGACCCAATAGGTCAACTTTTGACCAAAAAGTCAATTTTGGTCAAAATAGTCAATTTTGACCTAATGACTACCCAATTGACCCAATAGGCAAACTTTTGACCAAAGAGTCAACTTAGTTCAAAATGGACAATTTCTGACCAAATGACCAACCTAATGACCAACTCATTTACCTAATAAGTCAACTTTTGACCAAGTAGTCAATCTTGGTCAAAATAGTCAATTTTTGACCTAATGACCAATTAGTGATCCAATAAGTAAACTTCTATCAAAATGGTCAATTTCGGTCAAAATGGTCAATTTCTGACCCAATGACCAACCCATTGACTAAATAGGTCAACTTTTGACCAAAAAGTTAATTTTGGTCAAAATAGTCAATTTTGACCTAATGACCATCCCATTGACCAAATAGATAAACTTTTGACCAGAAAGTCAACCATGATCAAAATGGCTAATTTCTGACTGAATGACCAAAAAGTGAACTATGGTCAAAATTGTGAATCCTTGACCCAATAACCAACACATTAAGCCAATAGGTCAACTTTTGACCAAAAAGTTAACTCTGGTCAAATTGGTCAATTGTTGACCCAATGACCAACTCAATGACCCAATAGGTCAACTTTTGAACAAAAAGTCAATTTTGGTCAAAATAGCCAATTTTTTACGTAATAACCAATTATTGATCCGATAAATCAATCTCTGACCAAAAAGTCAACTTTGGTTATAATGGTCAATCCTCGACCAATGACCAACCCATTGATCCAATAGATTAACTTTTGACCAAAAAGTCAACTTTGGTCAATCATTGACCCAATGACCAACCCACTGACCCAATTGGACAACTTTTGACCAAAAAATCAACTTTAGTCAAAATGGTCAATCCTTGACCCAATGACCAGCCTATTGACCCAATAGATCAACTTTTGACTAAAATGTTAATTTTGGTCAAAATAGTCAATTTTGGACCTAACGGCCAACCCATTGATCCAATAGGTCAACTTTTGACCAAAAAGACAACTTTGGTCAAAATGGTCAATCATTGACCCAATGACCTACCCGTTGACTAAATAGGTCAACTTTTAACCAAAAAGTCAATCTTGGTCAAAATAGTCAATTTTTGACCTAATGACCATCCCATTGACTAAATCGATGAACTTTTGACCAAAAAGTCAACTTTGGTCAAAATGGTTAATTTCTGACCAAATGACCAAAATGTCAACTTTGGTCAAAATGGTCAATCCTTAACCCAATAACCAACACATTGACCCAATAGGTCAACCTTTAATGAAAAAGTCAAATTTGGTCAAAATAGTCAATTTTTGACCTAATGGCCACCCATTGACCGAATATGTCAACTTTTGACCAAAACGTCAAATTTGGTCAAAATAGTATATTTTTGACATAATGACCACCCATTGACCGAATATGCCACTTTTGACCAAAGAGTCTATTTTGGTCAAAATGATCAATTTCTGACCCAATGACCAACCCATTGACCCAATATATCAACTTTTGACCAAAAAAACTATTTGGTCAAAATGGTTAATTCTGATCCAATGACCAACACATTGACCTAATAGGTTTACTTCTGACAAAAAAGTCAACTTTCATCAAAATGGTCAATCCTTGACCCAATGACCAAAACATTGACCTTATAAGTGAACTTTGGACCGAACAAGTCAATTTTTGGTTAAATAGTTAATTTTTTGTCAAAATAGTCAATTTTTGACCAAATGACTAATTATTGACTCAATAAGTCAATCACTAACCAAAAATCAACTTTGGTCAAAATGGTCAATCCTTGACCCAATGACTAACCCATAGGCCCAATAGGTCAACTTTTGACCAAAAAGTTAACTTTGGTCAAAATAATTAATCCTTAACCCAATGACCAACCCATTGACCCAATAGGTAAACTTTTGACCAAAAATTCAGTTTTGGTCAAAATAGTCAATTTTTGACCTACTGACCAATTATTGACCCAATCAGTCAATCTCTGACCAAAAAGTCAACTTTCATCAAAATGGTCAATCCTAGACCTAATGACCAACCTATTGACTCAATTGGTCAACTTCTGACCAAAAAAACAACTTTGGTCAAATTGGTCAATCCTTGATCCAATGACCAATGCATTGACACAATAAGTCAACTTTTAACAAAAAATTCAATTTTTGTCAAAATAGTCAATTTTTGACCTACTGACCACCCATTGACCCAATAGGTCAACTTTTGACCAAAAAGTTAACTTTGGTCAAAATGCTCGATTTCTGACCCAATGACCACCCCGTTGACCCAATGGGTCAACTTTTGACCAAAAATTCAATTTTGGTCAAAATAGTAAAAATTTGAGGTCATGACCAAATTGACCCAATAAGTCAATCTCTGACAAAAAGTCAACTTTCATCAAAATAGTCAATCGTTGACCCAATGACTAACCGATGGACCCAATAGGCCAACTTTTGACCAAAAAGTTAACTTTGGTTAAAATGGTCAAACATTGACCCAATGACCAGCCCATTGACCCAATTGGTCAACTTTTAACAAAAAAGTCATTTTTGTCAAAATAGTCAATTTTTGACTTAAAGACCACTCATTGACCCAATAGGTCAGCTTTTGACCAAAAAGTCAAGTTTTGTAAAAATGGTCAATTTCTGACCAAATGACCAACCCATTTACCCAATAGGTCAACTTTTGACCAAAAAGTCAATTTTGGTGAAAATAGTCAAGTTTTGACCGAATCACCACCCCATTGACCCAATGGGTCAACTTTTGACCAAAATGTCAATTTTGGTCAAAATGGGCAATCCTTGACATAGTGACATACCCATTAACCCAATTGGTTAACTTTTGACAAAAAGGTAAATTTTGGTCAAAATTGTCAATTTTTAACCTAACAACCACTCCATTTACCCAATAAGTTAACTTTTGACCAAAAAATAACTTTAGTTTAAATGGTCAATTTCTCACCCAATAACCAACTTATTGACCCAATATGTCAAATTTTGAACAAAAAGACAACATTGGTCATCCTTGACCCAATGACCAACCTATTGAATAAATAAGTCAACTTTTGAACAAAAAGACAATTTTGGTCAAAATAGTAAATTTTTTACCAAATGACCATCCCATTGACCAAATCGATGAATTTTTTACCAAAAAGTCAACTTTGGTCAAAATGGTTAATTTCTGACCCAATGACCAAAAGTCAATTTTGGTCAAAATGGTCAATCGTTGACCCAATAACCAACTCATTGACCCAATAGAACAACTTTTGACCAAAAAGACTACTTTCGTCAAAATGGTCAATCCTTGACCCAATGACCAACTCATTGACCCAATATGTCAACTTTTGAACAAAAATTTAATTTTAGTCAAAATATTCAATTTTTTACCTAATGACCACCCATTGACCCAATAGGTCAACTTTTGACCAAAAAGTCAATTTTGGTCAAAATGGTTAATTTTTAACCCAATGACCACACCATTAACCCAATATGTCAACTTTTGACTAAAAAGTTGATTTGATCAAAATGGTTAATCCTTGACCCAATGACCAACGTATTGACCCAATAGGTTAACTTTTGATCAAAAAGTTAATTTTAGTCAAAATAGTTAACTTTTGACCTAATGACCACCTCAATTGACCCAAAAGGTTAACTTTTGACAAAAAAAACAAGTTTAATCAAAATTGTCAATTTCTAACCCAATGTCTAACTCATTTACTCAATAGTTCAACCTTTGACAAAAAGTCAACTATGGTCAAAATGATTAATTTCTGATATAATGACCACTCAATTGACCTAATGGGTCAACTTTTGACCAAAAATTAAATTTTGGTCAAGATAATCAATTTTTGATCGAACCAATTATTGACCCAATCAGTCAATCTCTGACCAAAAAGTCAATTTTAGCCGAAATTGTCATTCTTTTACTCAATGACAACCCATTGAATCCAATAGGTCAACTTTTGGCAAAAAAGTCAACTTTGGTCAAAATTGTCAATCCTTGACACAATTAGCAACCCATTGACCGAATAGGTCAACTTTTGACCTAAAAGTTAATTTTGGTCAAAATTGTCAATTCTTTACCTAACGACCACACCATTAACCGAATAGGTTAACCTTTGACCAAAAAGCCAAGTTTTGTAAAAATGGTCAATTTCTGACCTAATGACAAACCCATTAACTCAATAGATCAACTTTTGACCAAAATGTCAACTTTGGTCAAAATGATCAATCCTTGACCCAAAAGCCAACCCATAGACCAAATAGGTCAACTTTTGACCAAAATAGTCAATTTTTTACATAATGGCCAATTAATGACCCAATAAGTTAATCTGTGACCAAAGAGTCAACTTTGGTCAAAATGGTCATTCCTTGACCCTATGACTAACCCATTGATCCAATAGGTCAACTTTTGACCAAAAAGTGAACATTAGTCAAAATAGTCAATCCTTGACATAATGACCAACCCATTGACATAATAGGTCAACATTTGACCAAAAAGTCAATTTTGGTCAATATGGTTAATTTTGACCTAATGACCACCCTATTGACCTAATAAGTCAACCTTTAACCAAAAAGTCAACTTTGGTCAAAATGGTTAATTTCTTACCCAATGACCACCCCATTAACCCAATGGGTCAACTTTTGACCAAAAATTCAATTTTGGTCAAAATAGTCAATTTTTAACATAATGACCAATTATTAACCCAATACGTTAATCTCCGACCAAAAAGTCAACATTGGTCAAAATGGTCAATTCTTGACCCAATGACCAACCCATTGACCCAATATGTCAACTTTTGACGAAAAAGTCAACTATGGTCAAAATGGTCAATCTTTGACCCAACGACCCTATAGGTCAAATTTTGACCAAAAAGTCTATTTTGGTCAAAATAGTCAATTTTTGACATAATGACCAACTCATTGACCCTATTGGGCAACTTTTGTCCAAAAAGTTAATTTTGGTCAAAATAGTCAATTTTTGACCTAATAACCATCCAATTGACCCAATAGGTCAACTTTTCACCAAAAAGTCAACTTTGGTCAAAATCGTCAATTTCTGACCCAATGACCAACCCATTGACCCAATAGGTCAACATTCACCAAAAACTCAATTTCGGTCAAAATAGTCAATTTTGACCTAATGACAATTAGTGACCCAATAAGTCATTCTCTGACGAAAAAATCAGCTTTGTTCAAAATGGTCAATCTTTAACACAATGACCAACCCATTGACCCAATAGGTTAACATTTTACGAAAAAGTCAACTTTGTTCAGAATGGTCAATCCTTAACCAAATGACCAACCCATTTACCCAATCAATCAAGTTTTGACCAAAAAGTCAATTTTGGAAAAAATAGTCAATTTTTGACCTATTGACCACCCATTAACCCACTGGGTCAACTTTTGACCCAAATGTCAATTTCGGTCAAAATAGTCAATCCTTGACACAATGACATACCCATTAACCCAATTGGTCAACTTTTGAAAAAAAGTAAATTTTGGTCAAAATAGTCAATTTGTCACCTAACAACCACCCCATTGACCCAATAGGTCAACCTTTAACCAAAAAGTCAATTTTAGTTAAATGGTCAATTCGTGACCCAATAACCAACCCATTGACCCAATAGGTCAACTTTTAACCAAAAAGACAACTTTGGTCAAAATGGTCAATCCTTGACGCAATAACCAACCCAATGAATAAATAAAGTTCACTATTGACCAAAAAGTCAATGTTGGTCAAAATTGTCAATTTTTGACCTAATGACCAACCCATTAACCAAATAGATGAATTTTTGACCAAAAAGTCAACTTTGGTGAAAAAGGTTAATTTTTGACCCAATGACCAAAAAGTCAACTTTGGTCAAAATGGTCAATCCATGACCCAATAACCAACACATTGACCCAATAGGTCAACTTTTAACCAAAAAGTCAACTTTGGTCAAAATGGTCAATCCTTGACCCATTGACTAACTGATTGACCCAATAGGTCAACCTTTGACCAAAAGGTCAACCATCGTCAAAATAGTTAATTTTTGACCTAATGACCACCCATTGACCCAATAAGTCAACTTTTGACCAAAAAGTCAATTTTGGTCAAATTTGTCATTTTCCGACCCAATGACCAATCCATTGACCAATTATGTCAACTTTTGACCAAAAAATCAACTTTGGTCAAAATGGTCAATCCTTAACCTAATGACCAACCCATTGACCCAATTGGTTAACTTTTAACCAAAAAATCAACTTTGGACAAAATGGTCAATTCTTGACCCAATGACCAACCCATTGACCTAATAGATCAAGTTTTAACCAAAAAGTCAACTTTGGTCAAAATGGTCAATTTCTGACCGAAAGACCAAACCATTCACCCAACTGGTCAACATTTGACCAAAAAGTTAACTCTAGTCAAAAAGATCAATTCTTGACCCAATGACCAACTCATTGACCCAATAGGTCAACTTCTCAACAAAAAGTCAATTTTGGTCAAAATAGAGATTTTTTGACCTAATAACCAATTATTGACCCAATAAGTCAATCTCTGACCAAAAAAGTCAACTTTGGTATAATGGTCAATCCTTGACCCAATGACCAACCCATTGACCCAAGGACAAACCCATTGACGCAATAGCTCAACTTTTGACCAAAAAGTCAACTTTGGTCAAAATGGTCAATCCTTGACCCAATGACCAACCCATTGACCCAATTGGTCAACTTTTGACCAAAAAATTAACTTTGGTGAAAATGGTCAATCCTTGATCCAGTGACCAACCCATAAACCAAAATAGGTCAACTTTCGACTAAAAAGACAATTTTGGTCAAAATAATCAGGTTTTGACCTAATGACCAACCCTTTGACCGATTAGGTCAACTTTTGACCAAAAAGTCAACTTTGTTCAAAATGGTCAATCCTTGACCTAATGATCAACCCATTGACCCAATAGGTTAACTTTTGAACAAAAAGTCAATTTTGATCAAAATAGTCAATTTTTGATCTAATGACCATCCAATTCACCCAATATGTCAACTTTTGACTATAAAGTCAACTTTTTTAAAAATGGTCAATTTATGACCCATTGACCCATAGGTCAACTTTTGACCCAAAAGTCAACTTTGGTCAAAATGGTTAATTAATGACCCAATAAACAACCCACTAATACAATAGGTCAACTTTTAACTAGAAAATCAACTTTATGCAAAATTGTCAATTCTTGACACGATTACTAACTCATTGGCCCAATAGGATAACTTTTGACCAAAAGTCGATTTTGATAAAAATAGTCAATTTTTGTCCTAATGACCAATTATTGACCTAATAAGTCAATCTCTGACAAAATGTCTACTTTGGTCAAAATGGTCAATCCTTGAACCAATGACCAACCAATTGGCCCAATATGTCAACTTTTGAACAAAAAAATCAATTTTGGTCAAAATGATCAATCCTTATCCCAATGACTAACCCATTGACCCAATTGGTAAACTTTTAACCAAATAGTTAATTTATGTCAAAAAGTAAATTTTTGACCTAATGACCAATTATTGACCAAATAAGTCATTCTCTGACAAAAAATTCAACTTTTTTCAAAATGGTAAATAATTGACCTAATGACCAACCCGTTTACCCATTAAGTCAACTTTTGACCAAAAAGTCAACTTTGTTCAAAATGGTTAATCCTGGATCTAATGACTAACACATTGACCCAATAGTTCAACTTTTGACCAAAAAGTAAATTTTGGTCAAAATGTTCAATCCTCAACCTAATAACTAAACCATTGACCCAATAGGTCAACTTTTGAACAAAAAGTTAATTTTGGTCAAAATAGTCAATTTTTGACATAATGACCACGCAATTGACCCAATGGGTCAACTTTTGACCAAAAATTTAATTTTGGTCAAAGTAATCAAATTTTGACCGAATGACCAATTATTGACCTAATAAGTCAATCTCTGACCAAGAAGTCAACTTTGGTCGAAATTGTCAATCCTTGACCCAATGACCAACACATTAACCCCATTGGTCAACTTTTGACCAAAAGATCAACTTTGGTCAAAATGGTTGGTCCTTGATCAAATGACCAACCCATTGACTCTATAGATAAACTTTTGTCCAAAATTCAATTTTGGTCAAAATAGTCAATTTTTGACCTAATGACCATCCCATTGACCCAATAAGTCAGCTTTTGACCAAAAAGACAACTTGATCAATATGGTCAATTCTTGACCCAATGACCAACCCATTGACTAAATAGGTCAACTTTTGACGAAAATGTCAATTTTGGTCAAAATAGTCAATTTTTGATCTAATCACCATTCCATTGACCAAATAGATGAACTTTCAACAAAAATGCCAACGTTGGTCAAAATGGCTAATTTATGACCCAGTGACCAAAAAGTCAACTATGGTAAATATGGTGAATCTTTGACCCAATAACCAACTCATTGACCCAACAAGTCAACTTTTGATCAAAAACTTAACTTTGGCAAAAATTGTCAATCTTGGACTCAATAACCAATACATTGACCCAATAAGTCAACTTTTGACCAAAAAGTCAACTTTGGTTAAAATGGTCAATTTCTGACCCAATGACCAACCCATTGACCCAATATGTCAACTTTTGACCAAAAAGTTGATTTTTGTCAAAATAGTCAATTTTTGACCAATGACCATCCCATTAACAAAATAGATGAACTTTTGACAAAAAAGTCAGCCTTGGTTAAAATGGCTAATTTCTGACCCAATGACCAAAAAGTCAACTATGGTCAAAATGGTGAATCCTTGACCCAATAACCAACTTATTGACCCAATAGGTCTACTTTTGACCAAATAATTAACTCTGGTCAAAATGGTCAATTCTTGACCCAATGACCAACTCATTGACCCAATAGGTCAACTTTTGAAAAAAAAGTCAATTTTGGTCAAAATAGCCAATTTTTGACGTAATAACCAATTATTGACCCAATAAGTCAATCTCTGAACAAATAGTAAACTTTGGTTATAATGGTCAATCCTCGACCCAATGACCAACCCATTGACCCAATAGGTTAACTTTTGACTAAAAAGTCGACTTTGGTCAAAATGGTTATTTCTGGGCCTAATGATCAACACATTGACCCAATAAGTCAACTTTTGACCAAGAAGTCTATTCTGGTCGAAATAGTCAATTTTTGACCTAATGAACACCCATTGACCAAATAGGTCAACTTTTGACCAAAAAGTCAATTTTGATCAAAATGGTCAATTTCTGACCCAATGACCAACCCATTGACCCAATGACCAACCTAATGACCAATTATTGACCCAATAAATCAATCTCCGACTAAAAAGTCAACTTTGGTCAAAATGGTCAATCCTTGACCCAATGACCAACCCATTGAGCCAATAGGTCAACTTTTGACCAAAAAGGGAACTTTAGTCGAAATAGTCAATCCTTGACACAATGACCAACCCATTGACATAATAGGTCAACTTTTAACCAAAAAGTCAATTTTGGTCAATATAGTCAATTTTTGACCTAATGACCACCCTATTGAACTAATAAGTCAACTTTTGACCAAAAAGTCAACTTTGGTCAAAATGGACAATTTCTGACCCATCGACCACCCCATTGACCCAATGGGTCAACTTTTGGCCAAAAATTTAATTTTGACCAAAATTGTCAATTTTTGACCTAGTGACAATTATTGACCCAATAAGTCAATCTCCCACTAAAAAGTGAACTTTGGTCAAAATGATTGATTCTTGACCCAATGACCAACCCATTGACCCAATAGGTCACTTGTTGACCAAAGAGTTAACTATGGTCAAAATGGTTAATCTTCGACCTAATGACCCAATACGTCAACTTTTGACCTAAAAGTCAATTTTGGTCAAAATAGTTATTTTTTACATAATGACCCTCCAATTGACCCAATAGATCAACTTTTGACCAAAAAGTTAACTTTGGTCAAAATGGTCAACTTTTTACCCAATAACCAACCCAATAGCCAACCAACTGACCCAATATGTCTACTTTTGACCAAAAAGTCAATTTTAATCAAATTAGTTAATTTTTGACCTAATGACCAATTAGTGACCCAATAAGTCAATCTCTGACCAAAAAGTCAGCTTTGTTCGAAATGGTCAATCCTTGACCCAATTAACAACCAATTTACCCAATAGGTTAACTTTTTACGAAAAAATCAAGGTTGTTCAGAATGGTCAATCCTTGACGAAAAGAATAGCCCATTTACCTAATAGGTAAAGTTTTGATGAAAAAGTCAATTTTGGTCAAAATAGTCAATTTTTAACCTATTGACCACCTCATTGACCCAATGAGTCAACTTTTGACCAAAATGTCAATTTTGATCAAAATGATCAATCCTTGACACAATGTCATACCCATTAACCCAATTGGTTAACTCTTGAAAAAAATTTAAATTTTGGTCAAAATAGTCAGTTTTCACCTAACAACCACCCCATTGACCCAATAGGTTAACTTATGGCTAAAAAGTCAACTTTGGTCAAAATGCTCAATACTTGACCTAAAAACCAACCCATTGACTAAATAAATCATCTTTTGACTAAAAACTCAATGTTGGACAAAATTATCAATTGTTGACCTAATGACCATCCCATTAACCAAATTGATGAACTTTTGACCAAAAAGTTAACTTTAGTAAAAAAGGTTTATTTCTGACCCAATGACCAAAAAGTTATATTTGGTCAAAATGATCAATCATTCACCCAATAACCAACTCATTGACCTAATAATTCAACTTTTAACCAAAAAGTCAACTTTGGTCAACATGGTCAATCCTTGACCCATTGACCAAACGATTGACCCATAGGTCCACTTTTGACCAAAAAGTTAACTTTTGTCAAAATAGTTAATTTTTGATGTAATGACCAACCATTGACCCAATGGGTCCACTTTTGACTAAAATGTCAATTTTGGTAAAAAATGGTCAATTTCTGACCCAATGACCAACCCATTGACCCAATATGTCAACTTTTGACCAAAAAGTTGATTTGGTCAAAATAGTGAATTTCTGACCCAATGACGAACCCATTGACCGAATATGACAACTTTCGACCAAAAAGTCAACTTTGGTCAAAATGGTCAATCCTTAACCCAATGACCGACACATTGACCCAATAGGTCAACTTTTGACCAAAAAGTCAACTTTTGTCAAAATAGTCAATTTTTGAACAAATGACAAATTATTGACCCAATAAGTTAATCTCAAAAAGTCAACTTTGGTCAAAATGGTCAATCCTTGACCCAATGACCAACACATAAGCCCAATAGGTCAACTTTTGACCAAAAATTCAATTTTGGTCAGAATAGTCAATTTTTAACCTACTGACCAATTATTAACCCAATCAGTCAATCTCTGACCAAAAAGTCAACTTTGGTAAAAAGGTCAATCCTTGACTAAATGACAAACCCATTAACCTAATAGGTCAAATTTCGACCAAAAAATTATCTTTGGTCAAAATGGTCAATCCTTGACCCAATGACCAACCCATTGACCCAATAGGTCAACTTTTGACAAAAAATTTAATTTTGGTCAAAATAGTCAATTTTTGACATACTGACCATCCCTTTGACCCAATAGGTCATCTTTTGACCAAAAAGTCAACTTTTGTCAAAATGGTCAATTTCTGACCTAATGACCACCCCATTGACCTAGTGGGTTAACTTTTGACCAAAAAGTTAATTATGATCAAAATAGTCATTTTTTGACCTAATGACCATATATTGACTCAATAAGTCAATCTCGGACCAAAAGGTCAACTTTGGTCAAAATGGTCAATCATTTACCCAATGACCAACCAATTTACCCAAAAGGGCAACTTTGGTCAAAATAGTTAATTTTTGATCTAATGGCCACACATTGACCCAATAGTTCAACTTTTGACCAAAAATTTAAGTTTGGTCAAAATGGTCAGTTTCTAATCAAATGATCAATTAATTGACCCAATTGGTCAACTTTTGACAAAAAAGTAAATTGTGGTCAAAATAGTCAATTTCTGTCCCAATAACCAACCCATTGACTAAATAGGTCAACTTTTGACGAAAAAGTCAATTTTGGTCAAAATAGTCAACTTTTGACCTAATGATCATCCCATTGACCAAATAGATGAACTATTGACCAAAAAGTCAACTTTGGTCAAAATGGTTAATTTCTGACCCATTCACCAAAAAGCCAACTTTGGTTAAAATGGTCAATCCTTGACCCAATAACCAACTCTTTGACCCAATAGGTTAACTTTTAACCAAAAAGTCAACTTTAGTCAAAATGGTCAATCCTTGACCCAATGACCAACCATTGACCCAATAGTTCAACTTTTGACCAAAAAGTTAATTTTGGTCGAAATGGTCAATTTCGACCAAATGACCAACCCATTGACCCAATATGTCAACTTTTGACAAAAAAGTTGATTTAGTTAAAATGGTTAATTTCTAACCCAATGACCAACCCATTGACTCAATAGGTCATGTTTTGACCAAAAAGTCAACTTTGGTCAATATGCTCAATCCTTGACCCAATGACCGACACATTGACCTAATAGGTCAACTTTTGACCAAAAAGTTAATTTTAGACCAAATGACTAATTACTGACCCAATAAATTAATCTTTTAACAAAAAGTCAACTTTGGTCAAAATGGTCAATCCTTGACCCAATGACCAACCCATTGATCCAATTGGTCAACTTTTGACCAAAAATTCTCTTTTGGTCAGAAAAGTCAAATTTTGACCAACTAACTAATTATTGACCCAATTAATCAATCTCTGACCAAAAAGTCAACTTTGATCAAAATGGTCAATCATTGACCTAATGACAAACCCATTGACCTAATTGGTCAACTTTTGACCAAGAAATTAACTTTGGTCAAGTTGGTCAATCCTTGACCCAATGACCAACCCATTGACCCAATAGGTCAACTTTTGACAAAAAATTCAATTTTGGTAAAAATAGTCAATTTTTGACCTATTGACCAACCCTTCGATCTAACAGGTCAACTTTGACTAAAGGTCAACTTTTGACTAAAGGTCAACTTTGGTCAAAATGGTCAATTTCTGACCCAACAACCACCCCGTTGACCGAGTGGGTTATCTTTTGACCAAAAAGTTAATTATGGTCAAAATAGTCAATTTTAGACCTAATGACCAATTATTGACCCAATAAGTCAATCTCTTACAAAAAAGTCAACTTTAGTCAAAATGGACAATCATTTACCCAATGTACAATCCATTGACCCAATAAGGCAACTTTTGACCAAAAAGTTAACTTTGGTCAAAATGGTCAAACTCGAATCTAAGGATCCAAATCCTATCAACCCAACAGTCAACTTTTAACCAAAATGTCAGCTTTGATCAAAATAAATAATTTTCGATCTAATGACCACCCAATGACCCAATAGTTCAACTTTCGACCAAAAAGTCAAGTTTGAGCAAAATGGTCGACTGACCAAATGATCAACCCATTGATCTAATAGATCAACTTTTGATCATAAAGTCAACTTGGGTCAAAATGGTCAATTTCTGACCCAATGACCACCCCATTGACCCAATGGGTCAACTTTTGACCAAAAATTCATTTTTTTTCAAAATAGTGAATTTTTGACCTAATTACCATATATTGACACAAAAAGTCAATCTCTAACAAAAAAGTCAACATTGGTGAAAATGGTCAATCCTTGACCCAATGTCTAACCCATTGACACAAAAGCTCAACTTTTGATAAAAAAGCCAACTATGGTCAAAATGGTCAATATTTGACCCAATGACCCAATATGTTAACTTTTGACCAAAAGTCAATTTTGGTCAAAATAGTCAATTTTTGACATAATGACCTCATTGACCCAATAGGTCAACTTTTGACCAAAAAGTCAATTTTGGTCAAAATAGTCAATTTTGACCTAAAGACTACCCAATTGACCCAATAGGTCAACTTTTGACCGAGGAGTCAACTTGGTTCAAAATGGTCAATTTCTGACCAAATGACCAACTCAGTGGCCTAATAGGTCAACTTTTGACCAAGAAGTCAATTTTGGTCAAAATAGTCAATTTTTGACCTAATGACTATTTTGACCTAATGACCAATTAGTGACCCAATAGGTAAACTTTTGATCAAAAAGTCAATTTTGGTCAAAATGGTTAATTTCTAACCCAATGACTAACTCGTTGACTAAATATGTCAACTTTTGACCAAAAAGTCCATTTTGGTCAAAATAGTCAATTTTTGACCTAATGGCCATCCCATTGACCAAATAGATGAACTTTTGACCAAAAAGTCAACCATGATCAAAATGGCTAATTTCTGACCAAATGACCAAAAAGTCAACTATGGTCAAAATTGTGAATCCTTGACCCAATAACCAACCCATTAACCCAATAAGTCAACTTTTGGCCAAAAAGTCAACACTGGTCAAAATGGTCAATTGTTGACCCAATGACCAACTCATTGACCCAATATGTCAACTTTTGAACAAAAAGTCAATTTTGGTCAAAATAGCCAAATTTTGATGTAATAACCAATTATTAACCCAAAAAGTCAATCTCTGACCAAAAAGTCAACTTTGGTCATAATGGTCAATCCTCGACTAATGACCAACCCATTGACCCAATAGGTTAACTTTTGACCAAAAAGTCAACTTTGGTCAAAATGGTCAATCCTTGAACCAATGACCAACCCAATGACACAATTGGTCAACTTTTGACCAAAAAATCAACTTTGGTCAAAATGGTCAATCCTTGACCCAATGACCAGCCCATTGTCCCAATAGATCAACTTTTGACCAAAATGTCAATTTTGAATAAAATAATCAATTTTGGACCTAACGACCAACCCATTGACCCAATAGGTCAACTTTTGACCAAAAAGACAACTTTGGTCAAAATGGTCAATCCTTGACCCAATGACCAACACGTTGACTAAATATGTCAACTTTTGACCAAAAAGTCAATCTTGGTCAAAATAGTCAATTTTTGACCCAATGACCATGCCATTGACTAAATAGATGAACTTCTGACCAAAAAGTCAATTTTGGTTAAAATGGTTAATTTCTGAGCAAATGACCAAGAAGTCAACTTTGGTCAAAATAATCAATCATTGGCCCAATAACCAACTCATTGACCCAATAGGACAACCTTTAATGAAAAGTTAACTTTGGTCAAAATAGTCAATTTTTGACCTAATGACCAACCATTGACCGAATATTTCAACTTTTGACCAAAATGTCAATTTTGGCAAAATGATCTATTTTTGACTTAATGACCACCAATTGACCCAATAGGTCAACTTTGACCAAAAAGTCAATTTTGGTCAAAATGGTCAATTTCTGACCCAATGACCAACCCATTGACCCAATAAGTCAACTTTTGACCAAAAAGACTATTTGGTCAAAATGGTCAATTTCTGATTCAATGACCAACACATTGACCTAATAGGTTAACTTTTGACAAAAAAGTCAACTTTCGTCAAAATGGTCAATCCTTGACCCAATGACCAACACATTGACCATATATGTCAACTTTGGACCAAACAAGTCAATTTTTGGTCAAAATAGTCAAATTTTGTCCAAATGACTAATTATTGACCCAATAAGTCAATCCTCACCAAAAAGTCAACTTTGATCAAAATGGTCAATCCTTGACCCAATGACTAACCATAGGCCCAATAGGTCAACTTTTGACCAAAAAGTCAACATTGGTCAAAATGGTTAATCTTTGACCCAATGACCATCCAATTGACCCAATAGATCAACTTTTGAGCAAAAATTCTGTTTTGGTAAAAATAGTAAATTTTTGACCTACTAACCAATTATTGGCCCAATCAGTCAATCTCTGAGCAAAAAGTCAACCTTCGTCAAAATGGTCAAGCCTAGAACCAATGACCAACCCATTGACCCAATTGGTTAACTTCTGACCTAAAAATCAGCTTTGGTCGAATTGGTCAATCCTTGATCCAATGACCAATGCATTTACCCAATAAGTCAACTATTCAAAAAAAAAATTCAATTTTTGTCAAAATAGTCAATTTTTGACCTACTGACCATCCCATTGGCCCAATAAGTCAACTTTTGACCAAAAAGTTAACTTTGGTTAAAATGCTCAATTTCTGACCCAATGACCACCCCGTTGACCCAATGGGTCAACTTTTGACCAAAAATTCAATTATGAGCTTGACCCAATAAGTCAATCTTTGACCAAAAGTCAGCTTTCATCAAAATAGTCAATCAGTGACCCAATGACCAACCCATTGACCCAATAGGCCAACTTTTGACCCAAAAGTTAACTTTGGTTAAAATGGTCAAACATTAACTCATTGACCCGCCCATTGACCGAATATGTCGACTTTTAACAAAAAATGTCAATTTTTGTCAAAATAGTCAATTTTTGTCAAAATAGTCAATTTTTGACCTAAAGACCGCCCATTGACCCAATAGGTCAACTTTTGACCAAAAAATCAAGTTTGGTTAAAATGGTCAGTTTTTGACCAAATGACCAACCCATTGACCCAATAGGTCAACTTTTGACCAAAAAGTCAATTTTGGTGAAAATAGACAAGTTTTAACCTAATAACCACCCCCATTGACCCAATGGGTCAACTTTTGACCAAAATGTCAATTTTGGTCAAAAAGGTCAATCCTTGACATAATGACATACCCATTGACCCAATTGGTTACCTTTTGACAAAAAAAGTAAATTTGGGTACAATTACCCACTCCATTGACCCAATAAGTTAACTTTTGACCAAAAAATAACTTTAGTTAAAATGGTCAATTTCTGACCCAATAAGTCAACTTTTGACCAAAAAGTCAACATTGGTCATCCTTGACCCAATGACCAAGCTATTGATTAAATAAGTCAACTTTTGACAAAAAAGTCAATTTTGGTCAAAATAGTAAATTTTTGACCAAATGACCATCCCATTGACCAAATAGATGAATTTTTAACCAAAAAGTCAACTTTGGTCAAAATGGCTAATTTATGACCCAATGACCAAAAAGTCAATTTTGGTCAAAATGGTCAATTGTTGACCTAATAACCAACTCATGGATACAATAGGACAACTTTTGACCAAAAAGTCAACTTTCGTCAAAATGGTCAGTCCTTAACCCAATGACCAACCCATTGACACAATAGGTCAACTTTTGACCAAAAAGTCAATTTTGGTCAAAATTGTCAATTTTTGACCTAATGACCACCCATTGAACCAATAGGTCTACTTTTGACCAAAAAGTCGATTTGGTCATAATGGTTAATTTATATCCTAATGAGCAACCCATTGACCCAATAGGTAAACTTTTGACTTAAAAGTCAAATTTGGTCAAAATGGTCAATCCTTGACCCAACGACCAACCTATTGACCTAATATGTCAACTTTTGATCAAAAAGTTAATTTTAGTCAAAATTGTCGATTTTTGACCTAATAACCACCTCAATTGACCCAAAAGGTCAACTTTTGACAAAAAAGTCAAGTTTGATCAAAATTGACAATTTCTGACCCAAAGACTAACCATTTACTCAATAGATCAACCTTTGACAAAAAGTCAACTTTGGTCAAAATGATCAATTAACCAAAATTGGCAATTTTAACCAAAATTAACTTTTAGGTCAAAATTTTAACCAAAGTTTTTACTCAATAGATCAACTTTTGACCAAAAAGCCAAGTTTAGTTAAAATGGTCAATTTCTGACCCAATGACCAACCCATTAACTCAATAGATCAACTTTTTACCAAAAAGTCAACTTTGGTCAAAATGATCAATCCCTGACCCAAAAACCAACCCATAGACCCAATAGGTCAAATTTTGACCAAAATAGTCAATTTTTGACATAATGGCCAATTAATGACCTAACAAGTCAATATTTGACCAAAAGGTCATCTTTGGTCAAAATGTTTAATCCTTGACCCGATGACCAACCCATTGACCCAATAGGGCAACTTTTGACTAAAAAAGCCAATTTTGGTAACAATCGTAAATTTTTGACCTAATGACCAATAATTGACCCAATAAGTCAATCTCTTACTAAAAAGTCAACTTTGGTCAACATGGTCAATCTTTGACTCAGTGACAAACCCTTTGACTTAATAGGTCAGCTTTTAACCAAAAAGTCAACTTCAGTAAAAATGGTCAATTTCCGACCCAATGACCAACCAATTGACCCAATGTCTCGACTTTTGACCAAAATGTCAACTTAGGTCAAATTGGTCAATCCTTGACCTAATGACCAACCCAATAAGTCAATATTTGACCAAAAACTCAATTTCTGTCAAAATAGTCAATTTTTGACCTATTGACCAATTATTGACCCAATAAGTCAATCTATTACCAAAAAGTAAACTTTGGTCAAAATGATCAATCCTTGACCCAACGACCAACTCATTGACCCAATAGGTTATCTTTTGACCAAAAGGTCAACTTTGGTTAAAATGGTCAAACCTTGACCCAATGACCAACCCGTTGACCCAATTGGTCAACTTTTGACGAAAAAGTCAAGTTTGGTCTAAATGGTCAATTTCTGACCCAATGACGAACCCATTGACCCAATAGGTGAGCTTTTGACAAAAAGTTAACTTTGGTCAAAATGGTCAATTTCCGACACAATGAACACCCCATTGACCCAAAGGGTCAACTTTTGACCAAAAATTTAAATTTGGTCAAACTAATCAATTTTTAACCGAATGATTAATTATTGACTTAATAAGTTAATCTCTGACCAAAAAGTCAACTTGGTCAAAAAGGTAAATCCTTGAACCAAAAGGTAAACTTTTTACAAAAAAGTCTGCATTAGTCAAAATTGTCAATCCTTAACCCAATGACCCACCCATTGACACACCCATTGACCCAATAAGTCAAATTTTGACCAAGAAGTCACTTTTTGTCAAATTAGTCAATTTTTTATCTAATGACCACCCAATTAACCTACTAGGTCAACTTTTGACCAATAAGTCAACTTGGTCAAAATGGTCAATTTCTGACTTAATGACTACCCATTGACCCAAAAGGTCAACTTTTGACCAAAAAGTCAACTTTGGTCAAAATGGATAATTCTTGACCCAATGACCTGATAGGTCAACTTTTGACCAAAAAGTCAGCTATGGTCGAAACGGTCAATCTTTGACCCAATGACCCAATAAGTCAACTTTTGACCAAAAAGTCAATTTCGGACAAAACAGTCAATTTTTGACATAAAGACCAACTCTTCGACCCAATAGGGCAACTTTTGACCAAAAAGTCAATTTTTGTCAAAATAGTCAATTTTTGACCTAATGACCATCCCATTAACCCAAAAGATCCACTTTTGACCAAAAAGTCAACTTTTGTCAAAATGATCAATTTATGACCCAATGACCACCACATTGATCCAATGGGTCAACTTTTGACAAAAAATTTGATTTTGGTAAAAATAGTAAATTTTTTACCTAAAGACCAATTATTGACCCAATATGTCAATTTCTGACCAAAAAGTCAATTTTGTTCAAAATGGTCAATCATTAACCCAATAGGTCAACTTTTGACTTAAAAGTCAACTTTGGTCAAAATGGTCAAACCATGACCCAAAGACCATCCCCATGACCCAATAGGTCAACTTTTAAACCAAAGTCAACTTTAGTCAAAATAGTCAGTTTTTGACCTAATGACCACCCATTGATTAGTAGGTCAACATTTGCCCAAAAGTAAAGTTTGGTCAAAATGGTCAATTTTTGACACAATGACCACCCTATTAAGCTAATGGGTCAACTTTTAACCAAAAATTCAATTTTGGTCAAAATAAATAATTTTTAACCTAATGACCAGTTATTGACCCAATAAGTCAATCTCTGACTCAAAAGTTAACTTTGGCCAAAATGGTCAATCCTTGACTCAATGACCAACCAATTGACCAAATAGGTCAACTTTTGACAAAAAAGTCAACTCTAGTCAAAATGGTCAATCCTTGACCTAATGAGCAAAAAGGTCAACTATTGACCAAAAGGTTAATTTTGGTCAAAAAAGTTAACTTTTGACCTAATGACCACCGCATTGACCCAAAAGGTCAACTTTTGACCAAAAGTCAACTTTGGTCAAAATAGTCAATTTCTAACTCAATGACCAACCCATTGATCTAATAGTTCAACTTTTGACCAAAAGTCAACTTTGGTCAAAATGGTTAATCATTGTCCCAATGACCAACCCATTGGCCCAATAGGTCAATTTTTCACCAAAAAGTCAACTTTGGTCAAATATGTCTATCCTTGACCCAATGACCATCCAATTGACCCAATAGGTCAACTTTTGACCAAAAAGTCAATTTTGGTCAAAATAGTAATTTTTAACCAAATGACCACCCTTTGACCCAAAAGGTTAACTTTTGACCAAAAAGTCAACTTTGGTGAAAATGGTCAATTTCTGACCCAATGACCAACCCATTGACCCAATGGTCAACTTTTGACCAAAAAGTAAACTTTGGTCAAAATGATCAATCCTTGACCCAATGACCAACCCATAGACCCAATAGGGCAACTTTTGACCAAAATGTCAATTTTGGTAAAATTGTCAACTTTGACCTTATGACCAAAAATTGACCCAATAAATCAATCGCTTTCCAAAAAGTTAACTAGGTCAAAATGGTCAATCTTTGACCCAGTGACAAACCCATTGACCTAATAGGTCAACTTTTGACCAAAAAGTCAACTTCAGTCAAAATGGTCAATTTCTGACCCAATGACCAACCAATTAACCCAATATCTCAACTTTTGACCAAAATGTCAACTTTAGTCAAATTGGTCAATCCTTGACCTAATGACCACCCCATTGACCCAATAAGTCAATATTTGACCAAAAACACAATTTCGGTCAAAATAGTCAATTTTTGACCTATTGACCAATTATTGACTCAATAAGCCAATCTCTTACCAAAAAGTAAACTTTGGTCAAAATGTTTAATCCTTGACCCAATGTCCAACTCATTGGCCCAGCAGGTCAACTTTTCACCAAAAAGTCAACTTGGGTCAAAAAGGTCAATCCTTGACCCAACGACCACCCAATTGATCCAATAGGTCAACTTTTGACCAAAAAGTCAATTTTGGTCAAATTAGTGATTTTTAACCTAATGACCACCCATTGACCCAGTAGGTTAACTTTTGACCAAAAAGTCAACTTTGGTGAAAATGGTCAATTTCTGAACCAATGACCAAGCCATTGACCCAATGGTCAACTTCTGACCAAGAAGTCAACTTTGGTTAAAATGATCAATCCTTGACCCGATGACCAACCATTGACCCAATAGGGCAGCTTTTGACTAAAAAAGCCAATTTTGGTAAAAATCGTAAATTTTTGACCTAATGACCAATAATTGACCCAATAGGTCAATCTCTTACTAAAAAGTCAACTTTGGTCAACATGGTCAATCTTTGACCCAGTGACAAACCCTTTGACTTAATAGGTCAGCTTTTAACCAAAAAATCAACTTCAGTCAAAATGGTCAATTTCTGACCCAATGACCAACCAATTGACCCAATGTCTCGACTTTTGACCAAAATGTCAACTTTGGTCAAATTGGTCAATCCTTGACCTAATGACCAACCCATTGACCGAATAAGTCAATATTTAACCAAAAACTTAAATCTATCAAAATAGTCAATTTTTGACTTATTGACCAATTATTGACCCAATAAGTCAATCTCTTACCAAAAAGTAAGCTTTGGTCAAAATGATCAATCCTTGACCCAATGACCAACTCATTGACCCAATAGGTTATCTTTTGACCAAAAGGTCAACTTTGGTTAAAATGGTCAATCCTTGATCCAATGACCAACTCGTTGACACAATAGGTCAACTTTTAACAAAAAAGTCAAGTTTGGTCTAAATGGTCAATTTCTGACCCAATGACCAACCCATTGACCCAATAGGTGAACTTTTGACCAAAAAGTTAACTTTGGTCAAAATGGTCAATTTCCTACACAATGAACCCCCCATTGACCCAATGGGTCAACTTTTGACCAAAAATTCAAATTTGGTCAAACTAATCAATTTTTAACTGAATGATTAATTATTGACCTAATAAGTCAATCTCTGACCAAAAAGTCAACTTGGTCAAAAACGTAAATCCTTGAACCAAAATGTAAACTTTTAACAAAAAAGTCTACATTAGTCAAAATGGTCAATCCTTGACCAAGTGACCCACCCATTGACCCAATATGTCAAATTTTGACCAAAAAGTCACTTTTGGTCAAAATAGACAATGTTTGATTTAATGACCACCCAATTGACCCAATAGGTCAACTTTTAACCAAAAAGTCAACTGGGTCAAAATGGTAAATTTCTGACCTAATGACCACCCATTAACCCAATAGGTCATCTTTTGACCAAAAAGTCAACTTCGGTCAAAATAGTTAATTTTTGACCCAATGACCCAATAGATCAACTTTTGACCAAAAAGTCAACTATGGTCAAAATTGTATCTTTGACCCAATGACCTTTGACTAAAAAGTCAATTTTGGACAAAATAGATGATTTTTGACATAATGACCAACTCAACAACCCAATTGGGCAACTTTTGACCAAAAAGTCAATTTTGGTTAAAATAGTTAATTTTTGACCTAATGACCACCCAATTGACCCAATATGTCAACTTTTGACCAAAAAGTCAACTTTGGTCAAAATGTTTAATTTCTGACCCAATGACCAACCCAATGACCAACCAATTGACCCAATAAGCCGATTTTTGACTAGAAAGACAATTTTGGTCAAAACAGTCAAATTTTGACCTAATGTCCAGTTAGTTACCCAATAAGTCAATCTCTGACCAAAAATTCAGCTTTGTTCAAAATGGTCAATGATTAACTCAATGACCAACCCATTTACCCAATAAGATAAATTTTTACGAAAAAGTCAACTTTGTTCAGAATGGTCAATCCTTGACCAAATGACCAACTAATTTACCCAATAGGTCATGTTTTGACCAAAATGTCAATTTTGGTCAAAATACTAATTCTTGACCTAATGACCACCCTATGCATCTAATGCAGTCAACTTTCGACCAAAATGTCAATTTTGTTCGTAATGGTCAATCCTTGATACAATGACATACCTATTGACCCAATTGGTCAACTTTTGAAAAAATGTAAATTTTGGTCAAAATAATCAGTTTTTCACCAAACAACCACCCCATTGACCCGATAGGTCAACTTTCGACAAAAAAGTCAACTTTAGTTAAATGGTCAATTTCTGACCCAATAACCAACTCATTGACCCAATAAGTCAACTTTTGACTAAAAAGTCAACTTGGTCAAAATGGTCAATTTCTGACCCAGTGACCACCCATTGACCCAAAATGCCAACTTTTGACCAAAAAGTCAACTTTTGTTAAAATGGTCAATTTTTGACCCAATAACCAACCCATTGACCCAATAGGTTAATTTTTGACCAAAAAGTCAACTTGATCAAAATGATCAATTTCTGACCCAATGACAACCCATTGACCCAATAGGTCAACTATTGACCCAAAAGTCAACTTTGGTCAAAATGGTCAATTACTGACCCAATGACAAACCCATTGACACAATTGGTCAACTTTTGACCAGAAAGTCAACTTTGGTTAAAATAATCAATTGTTGACCAATGACTAACTCTTTGACCCAATAGGACAACTTTTGACCAAAAAGTCGATTTGGTCAAAATGGTCAATTTCTGACCCAATGACTATCCGTTGACCCAAAAGGTCAACTTTTGACCAAAAAGTCAACTTTAGTTAAAATGGTCAATTTCTGACCAAATAACCAACCCATTGACCCAATATGTCAACTTTTGACCAAAAAGTCAACTTGGTAAAAATGGTCAATTTCTGACCCAATGACAACCATTGACCCAAAAGGTCAACTTTTGACCAAAAAGTCAACTTTAGTTAAAATGGTCAATTTCTGACCCAATAACCAACCCATTGACCCAATAGGTCAACTTTCAACCAAAAAGTCAACTTGGTCAAAATGGTCAATTTCTGACCGAACGACCAACCATTGACCCAAAAGGTTAACTTTTGACCAAAAAGTCAACTTCTGTTAAAATGGTCAATTTCTAGCACAATAACCAACCCTTTGACCCAATAGGTCCACTTTTGACGAAAAATTCAACTTGGTCAAAATGGTCAATTTCTGACCCAAGACCACCCATTGATCCAATAGGTCAACTTTTGACCCAAAAGTCAACTTCAGTCAAAATGGTCAATTATTGACCCAATGACCAACCCATTGACATAATTGGTCAACTTTTGACTAGAAAGTCAACTTTAGTCAAAATTGTCAATTGTTGACCAATGACTAACTCATTGACCCAATAGGACAACTTTTGACCAAAAAGTCGATTTGGTCAAAAATTTCTGACACAATGATCACCCGTTGACCCAAAAAGGTCAACCTTTGACCAAAAAGTTAACTTTAGTTAAAATTGTCAATATCTGACCTAATGACCATCCCATTGACCGAATTGATGAACTTTTGACCAATAAGTCAACTTTGGTCAAAATGGTTAATTTCTGACCCATTGACCAAAAAGCCAACTTTGGTCAAAATGGTCAATCCTTGACCCAATAACCGACACTTTAACCCAACAAGTCAACTTTTAAACCAAAAAGTCAACTTTAGTCAAAATGGTCAATCGTTGACCCAATGACCAACCCATTGACCCAATAGGTCAACTTTTGACCAAAAAGTCAATTATGGTCAAAATACTTAATTTTTGAGTTAATGACCACCCATTGACCCAATAGTTCAACTTTTGACCAACAAGTCAATTTAAGACAAAATGGTCAATTTCTGACCCAATGAGCAACCCATTGACCCAATATCTCAACTTTTGACAAAAAAGGTTATTTGGTCAAAATGGTCAATTTCTGACCCAATGACCAACCCCACAATATGTCAGGTTTTGACCAAAAAGTCAACTCTGGTCAAAATGCTCAATCCTTGACACAATGACCGACACATTGACCTAATAGGTCAACATTTGACCAAAAAGTTAATTTTTGACCAAATGACCAATTATTGACCCAATAAGTTAATCTCTTACAAAAAAGTCAACATTGGTTAAAATGGACAATCCTTGACCTAATGACTAACACATATGCCCAATATGTCAACTTTTGACCAAAAAGTGAACTTTGGTCAAAGTGGCCAATCCTTGACCCAATGACCAACCCATTGATCCAATAGGTCATCTTTTGACCAAAAATTCAATTTTGGTTAGAAAAGTCAATTTTTGACCTACTAACTAATTATTGACCCAATCAGTCAATCTCCGACCAAAAAGTCAACTTTGGTCAAATGGTCAATCCTTGACCCAATGACAAACCTATTGACCTAATTGGACAACTTTTGACCAAGAAATCAACATTGGTCAAATTGGCCAATCCTTGACCCAATGGCCAACCCATCGACCCAATAGGTCAACTTTTGACCAAAAATTCAATTTTGGTCAAAATAGTCAATTTTTGACATACTGACCAACCCTTTGACCCAATAGGTCAACTTTTGACCAAAAGGTCAACTTTGGTCAAAATGGTCAATTTCTGACCCAATAACCACCCCGTTGACCGAGTGGGTTAACTTTTGACCAAAAACTAAATTATGGTCAAAATAGTCAATTTTTGACCTAATGACCAATTGTTGACAAATAAGTCAATCTCTGACCAAAAAGTCAACTTTGGTCAAAATGGTCAATCATTTACCCATTGACCAATCCATTGACCCAATTGGGCAACTTTTGACCAAAAAGTTAACTTTGGTAAAAATGGTCAAAATTTAACTCAATGACCAGCCCATTGACCCCATAGGTCATCTTTTAACCAAAATGTCAGTTTTGATCAAAATAGTCAATTTTTGATCTAATGACCACCCATTGACCCAGTAGTTCAACTTTTGACCAAAAAGTCAAGTTTGGACAAAATGGTCAGTTTCTGACCAAATGATCAACAGATTGACCCAATAGGTCAACTTTTGACCAAAAAGATATTTTTGGTCAAAATAGTCAATTTTTGACCTAATGACCACCCCGTTGACCCAATGGGTCAACTTTTGACCGAAATGTCAATGACATTTTGGTTAAAATGGTCAATCCTTGACACAATGACATACCCATTAACCCAATTGGCCAACTTTTAACAAAAAAGTAATTTTTGGTCAAAATAATCAATTTCTGACCCAATAACCAACCCATTGACCCAATAGGTCAACTTTTGACCAAAAAGGCAACTTTGGTCAAAATGGTCAGTCATTGACCCAATGACCAACCCATTGACTAAATAGGTCAACTTTTGACCAACATGTCAATTTTGGTCAAAATAGTCAATTTTTGACATAATGACCATCCCATTGACCAAATAGATCAATTGACCAAAAAAGTCAACTTTGGTCAAAATGGTTAATTTCTGACTGATTGACCAAAAAGTCAACTTTGGTCAAAATGGTCAATCCTTGACTCGATACCCAACTCCTTGACCCAATAGATCAACTGTTGATCAAAAAGTCAACTTTAGTCAAAATGGTCAATCCTTGACCCAATGACCAACCCATTGACCCAATAGGTCAACTTTTGACCAAAAAGTCAATTTTGGTCAAAATAGTTAATTTTTGACCAAATGACCAGCCATTGACCCAATAGGTCAACTTTTGACAAAAAGTCAATTTTGGTCAAAACGATTACTTTCTGACCCAATGACCAACCCATTGACCCAATATGTCAACTTTTAACCTTAAATTCGATTTGGTCAAAATGGTTAATTTCTGATTCAATGAACCTAATGACCAATTCATTGACTCAATATGTTAACTTTTGACCAAAAAGTCGATTTGGTCAAAATTCTTAATTTCTGACCCAATGACTAACACATTGACCAATAGGTCAACTTTTGACTGAAAAGTCAACTCTGGTCAAAATGGTCAATCCTTGACCCAATGACCAACACATTGACCCAATAGGTCAACTTTTGATCAAAAAGTCAACTTTGGTCAAAATAATCAATTTTTTACCTAATCACCAATTATTGACCCAATAAGTCAATCCTTTACCAAAAAGTCAACTATGGTCAAAATGATCAATCCTTGACCTAATAACCAACCCATAGACCCAATTGGTCAAAATTTGACTAAAAAGTCAACTTTGGTCAAAATGGTCAATCCTTGACCCAATGACTAACCCATCGACCCAATAGGTTAACTTTTTACCAAAAATTCAATTTTGGTCAAAATAGTCAATTTTTGACCTACTGACCCAATCAGTCAATCTGTGACCAAAAAGTCAACTTTGGTCAAAATGGTCAATCCTTGACACAATGACCAACCCATATGCCCAATTGGTCAATTTTTGACCAAAAAATCAACTTTGGTCAAAATGGTCAATCCTTAATACAATGACCAACCCTTTGACCCAATAGACCAATTTTTGACCAAAAAGTCAATTTTGGTCAAAATAGTTAATTTTTGACCTAATGACCATCCTAATGACCCAATATATCCACTTTTGACCAAAAAGTCAACTTTTGTCAAAATGGTCAATTTATAGCCCAATGACCACCACGTTGACCCAATGGGTCAACTTTTGACCAAAAATTTGATTTTGGTCAAAATAATCAATTTTTTACCTAAAGAGTAATTATTGACCCAATAAGTCAATCTCTGACCAAAAAGTCAACTTTGTTCAAAATGGTCAATCATTAACCTAATGACTAACCCATTGACCCAATAGGTCAACTTTGGTTAAGATGGTCAAACCTTGACCCAAAGACCAGCCCACTGACCCAATAGGTAAACTTTTAAAACAAAGTCAATTTTGGTCAAAATAGTCATATTTTGAGCTAATGACCACCCATTGATCAATAGGTCAACATTTGCCAAAAAGTCAAGTGTGGTCAAAATGGTAAATTTCTGACATAATGACCACCCTATTTAGCTCATGGGCCAACTTTTGACCAAAAATTTTTAATTTTGGTCAAAATAATCAATGTTTTATGTAATGACCAATTATTGACCCAATAACTCAATCTCTGACTAAAAAGTCAACTTTGGTCTAAATGGTCAATCCTTGACTCAATGACCAACCGATTGACCAAATACGTAAACTTTGGACCAAAAAGTCAACATTAGTCAACATGGTCAATCCTTGACCTAATGACCAAATAGGTCAACTTTTGACTAAAAGGTTAATTTTGGTAAAAAAAGTCAACTTCTGACCTAATGACCACACCATTGACCCAAAAGATCAACTTTTGACCAATGGCCAACTTTGGTCAAAATGGTCAATTTCTGACTCAATGACCAACCCATTAATCCAATAGGTCAACTTTTGTTCAAAAGGTCAACTTTTGTCCAAAAGGTCAACTTTGGTCAAAATGGTCAATCCTTGACCCACTGACCAACCCATTGGCCCAGCAGGTCAACTTTTCACCAAAAAGTTAACTTGGGTCAAAAAGGTCAATCCTTGACCCAACGACCACCCAATTGATCCAATAGATCAACTTTTGACCAAAAAGTCAATTTCGGTCAAATTAGTGATTTTTAACCTAATGACCACCCATTGACCCAATAGGTTAACTTTTGACCAAAAAGTCAGCTTTGGTGAAAATGGTCAATTTCTGAACAAATGAGCAACCCATTGACCCAATGTTCAACTTCTGACAAAAAAGTCAACTTTGGTCAAAATGATCAATCCTTGACCCGATGACCAACCCATTGACCCAATAGGGCAACTTTTGACTAAAAAAGCCAATTTTGGTAAAAATCGTAAATTTTTGACCTAATGACTTAGTTAAATTGGTCAAATTTTGACCCAATGACCAACTCATTGACACAATAGGTGAACTTTTGATCAAAAAGTCAACTTAGTTAACTATGGTCAAAATCGTCAATACTTGACCCAATGACCAACCCATTGACCCAATAGGTTAACTTTTGACCAAAACAGTCAATTTTGGTCAAAATAGACAATATTTGACCAATGACCACCCAATTGACCCAATAGGTCAACTTTTGACCAAAAATCAACTTTGGTTAAAATGGTCAATTTCTGACCCAATGACTAACCCATTGACCTAATAGATTAACTCTTGACCAAAAAGTCAACTTTGGTCAAAGTGATCAGTGCTTGACCCAATGACCAACCCATTGACCCAATAGGTCAACTTTTGACCAATAAAGTCCATTTTGGTCAAAATAGACAACTTTTAACCTAATGACCACCCAATTGACCCAATAGGTCATCTTTTGACCAAAAAGTAAACTTTAGTTAAAATGTTCAAATTCTGATACAATAACCAATCCATTGATCCAACAGGTCAACTTTTGACCAAAAAGATAACTTTGGTCAAAATTTTCAATACTTAACCCAATGACCAACCCATTGTCAAAATAGCACAACATTTGACCAAAAAGTCAACTTTGGTGAAAATAATCAATTTTTGACCTAATGACTATCCCATTAACCAAATAGTTGACCTTTTGACCAAAAAGTCAACTTTAGTCAAAATGGTTAATTTCTGACCCAATGACCCAAAAGCCAACTTTGGTCAAAAGGGTCAATCCTTAACCCAATAACAAACTCATTGATCCAATATGTCCACTTTTGACCAAAAAGTCAACTTTGGTCCAAATGACCAACCATTGACCCAATGACCAACCCATTGACCCAATGACCAACCCATTGACCCAATAGGTCAACTTCTGACGAAAAAGTCAATTTTGGTCAAATTATTCAATTTTTGACCTAATGACCATCCGTTGACCCAATAGGTCAACATTTGACCAAAAAGTCAATCTTGGTCGAAATGTTTAATTTCTGACCCAATGACCAACCCATTGACCCAATAGGTCAACTTTTGATCAAAAAGACAAATTTGGTCAAAATGGTAGATCCATGACCCAATGACCAACCCATTAACTAAATAGGTCAACTTTTGACCAAAAAGTCAATTTTGGTCAAAATAGTCAATTTTTGACATAATGACCAACCCATTGACTTTTGACCAAAAAGTTAACATTCGTCAAAATGTTTAATTTCTGAGCCAATTACCAAAAAGTCAACTTTAATAAAAATGGTCAATCCGTGACCCAATAACCAACTCATTGACCCAATAGGTCAACTTTTGATGAAAAAGTCAACTTTGGTAAAAATGGTCAATCCTTGACCCGATGAACAACCAATTGACCCAATAGGGCAACTTTTGACAAAAAGTCAATTTTGGTCAAAATAGTCAATTTTTTACCTAATGACCACCACATTAACTCAATAGGTCAACTTTTGACAAACATGTCAAGTTTGGTCAAAATTGTTATTTTCTGACATAATGACCACCCAATTGACCCAATGGGTCAACTTTTGACAAAAAATTATATTTTGGTCAAAATAATCAATTTTTGATCAAATGACCATTTATTGATCTAATAAGTGAATCTCTGACCAAAAAGTAAACTTTGGTCCAAATTGCAATCTTTTACTCAATGACCAACCCATTGACCCAATAGATCAACTTTGATGAAACAGTGAACTTTGATCAAAATTGCAATCCTTGACCCAATGACCAACCCATTGAATCAATAGGTCAACTTCTAACCAAAAACATAATTTTAGTCAAAATTGTCAATTTTTGATCTAATGACCTCCCCATTAGCCCAATAGGTCAACTTTTGACCAAAAAGTCAAGTTTAGTTAAAATGGTCCATTTCTGACCCAATGACCAACCCATTAACCTAATAGATCAACTTTTGATCAAAAAGTCAACTTTGGTCAAAGTGGTCAATCCTTGACCAAAGGACCAACCCATAGACCTAATAGGTCAACTTTTGACCAAAATAGTTAAATTTTTATATAATGACTAATTATTGACCCAATAAGTCAATCTGTGACCAAAAAAGTCAACTTTGGTCAAAATGGTCAATCCTTGACCCAATGACCAACCCATTTACCCAATAGGTCAACCTTTGACCAAAAAGTGAACTTTAGTCAAAATAGTCAATCCATGACACAATGACCAACTCTTTGAACTAATAGGTCAACTTTTGACCAAAAAGTTAATTTTGGTCAATATAGTCATCTTTTGACCTAATGACCAATTAGTGACCCAATAAGTCAATCTCTGACCAAAAAGTCAACTTTGTTCGAAATGAACAATCCTTGACCCAATAACCAACCCATTGACCCAATATGTTAACTTTTTACCAAAAAGTCAACTTTGGTCAGAATGGTCAATCCTTGACCAAATGACCAACCCCTTGACGCAATAAGTCAAGTTTTGACCAAAAAGCCAATTTTGGTCAAAATAGTCAATTTTTTACCTAATGACCACCCCAAGACCCAATGGGTCAACTTTTGACCAAAATATCAATTTTGATCAAAATGGTCAATCCATGACACAATGACATACCCATTGACCCAATTGGTCAACTTTTAACAAAAAAGTTGACCTAATAGTCACCCCATTGACCCAATAGGTCAACGTTCGACCAAAAAGTCAACTTTAGTTAAAATGGTCAATTTTTTACCCAATAACTAATCCATTGACCCAATAGCTCAACTTTTGACCAAAAAGCCTAATTTGGTCAAAAAGGTCAATCTTGATCCAATGACGAATCCATTGACTAAATAGGTCAACTTTTGACTAAAATGTCAATTCTAGTCAAAATAGTCAATTTATAACCTAATGACCATCCCACTGACCAAATAAATGAACTTTTGACCAAAAAGTTAACTTTGGTCAAAATGGTTAATTTTTGACCTAATGACCAAAAAGTTAACTTTGGTTACATCAATCCTTGACCCAATAACTAACTCATTGACCCAATAGATCAACTTTTAACCAAAAAGTCAACTTTGGTCAAAATGGCCAATCTTTGACCCAATGACCAACCGATTGACCCAATAGATCAACCTTTCACAAAAAAGTCAATTATGGTCAAAATAGTCAATTTTTGACCTAATAACCACCCATTGACCCAATAAGTCAACTTTTGACCAAAAAGTGCTCAAAAGTTGATTTCGTCAAAATGATCAATTTATGACCCAATGCCTAACCCATTTGCCCAATATGTCAACTTTTGACGAAAAAGTCGATTTGGTCAAAATGGTCAATTTCTGACCCAATGACCAATACATTGACCCAATAGGTCAACTTTCGACCAAAAGTAAATTTTGGTCAAAATAATCAATCCTTGACCCAATGTCCAACACATTCACTTAATAGGTTGACTTTTGACAAAAAAGTGAACTTTAGTAAAAAAATAGTCAATTTTGACCTAATGACCAATTATTGACCCAATAAATCAATCTCTGACCAAATAGTCAATTTTGGTCAAAATGGTCAATCCTTGACCCAATGATCAACCCATTGACCCAATAGGTTAACTTTTGATCAAAAATTCAATTTTGGTCAAAATAGTCAATTTTTGACCTACTGACCATCCCTTTGGCCCGATAGGTCAACTTTTGACCAAAAACTCAACTTTGGTCAAAATGGTTAATTTCTGATGCATTGACCGCTCTATTGACTTAATGGGTCACCTTTTAACCTAAAAATTCTATTATGATTAAAATAGTCAATTTTTGACCTAATGGCATATTATTGACCCAATAAGTCAATCTCTGACCAATAAGTCAACTTTGGTCAAAATGGTCAATCATTGACATAGTCACCAACCCATTGGACCCAATAGGTCAACTTTTGGCCAAAAAGTTAACTTTGGTCAAAATGGTCAAACTTTGACCCAATGACCAGCCCATTGACCCAATAGGTAAACTTTGTACCAAAACGTCAATTTTGGTCAAAGTAGTCAATTTTTGACCTAATGACCACCGATTGACACAATAAGTCAAGTTCTCACCAAAAAGTCAAGTTTGCTCAAAATGGTCAGTTTCAGACCAAATTACCAACCCATTGACTCAATAGGTTAACTTTTGACCAAAAAGTCAATTTTGGTCAAAATAGTTAATTTTTGACCTAATGACAATTCTATTGACCGAATTGGTAAACTTTTGACCAAAATGTAAATTTTTGTAAAAATGTTCAATCCTTGACACAATGACATACCTAATGACCCAATTGGTCAACTTTTGACAAAAAAGTAAATTTTGGTCAAAATAGTCAAATTTTAACATAACAACCACCCCATTGACCCAATAGGATAACTTTTGACCAAAAAGTCAACTTTTGTCAAAATTATCATTTTCTGACCCAATAACCAACCCATTGACCCAATAGGTCAACTTTTGACCAAAAAGACAACTTTGTCAAAATGGTTAATCCTTGACCCAATGACCAACCCATTGACCCAATAGGTCAACTTTTGACCAAAAAAGTCAATTTTCGTCAAAAAAGACAATTTTTAACCTAAAGATCACCAAATTGACCCAGTAGGTCAACATTTGACCAAAAAGTCGATTTGGTCAAAATGGTCAATTTCTGACCCAATGAAAAACTCATTGACCTAACAGGTCAAGTTTTGACCAAAAAGTCAACTTTGGTCAAAATGGTCATTCCTTGACTCAATGACCAACACATTGACCCAATAGGTCAACCTTTGACCAAAAAGTCGATTTTGGTCAAAATAGTCAATTTTTGACCTAATGTCCAATTATTGACCCAAAAATTCAATCTCAGACCAAAAAGTCAACTTTGGTCAAAATGGTCAATCTTTGACCAAATGGACAACCATTGACCCAATTAGCCAACTTTGAACCAAAAAATCAACTTTGGTCAAAATAGTCAATCCTTGACCCAATGACGAACCCATAGACATGATAGATCAACTTTTGACCAAAAAGTCAATTTTCGTCAAAATAGACAATTTTTAACCTAATGACCATCCCATTTACCCAATAGGTCAACTTTTAACCAAAAAGTTAACTTTATTCAAAATGGTCAATTTCTGACCCAATGACCACCTCGTTGAACCAATGGGTCAACTTTTGACAAAAAATTTAATTTTAGTCATAATAGTCAATTTTTGACCTAATGACCAATTATTGACCGAATAAGTCAACTTCTGACCAAAAAGTCAACTTTGGTCAAAATGGTCAATCATTAACCCAATGACCAACCCATTGGCCCAAAAGGTCAACTTTTAGCCAAAAAGTAAACTTTGGTCAAAATGGTCAAACCTTGATCCAATGACCATCCCATTGACCCAATAGGTCAACTTTTAAACAAAAGTCAATTTTGGTCAAAATAGTTAATTTTTGACCTAATGACCACCCATTAACCCAATAGGTCAACTTTTGACGAAAAAGTCAAGTTTGGTCAAAATTATTAGTTTCTGACCCAATGACCAACTCATTGACCTAATAGGTCAACTTTTGACCAAAAAGTCAACTTTAGTCAAAATGGTCAATTTCTGACACAATGACAATCCTATTAACCTAATGGGTCAACTTTTGACCAAAAATTCAATTATTAACCTAATGACCAATTATTGACCCAATAACTCAATCTCTGACCAAAAAGTCAACTTTGGTCAAAATGGTCAATCCTTGACCCAATGACCATCCGATTGACCAAATAGGTCAACTTTTGACCAAAAAGTCAACTTTGGTCAAAATGGTCAACCATTGACCTAATAACCAAATACGTCAACTTTTTACCAAAAAGTCAATTTTGGTAAAAAAAGTCAATTTTTGACCTAACGACCACGCTATTGACCCAAAAGGTCAACATTGACATAAAGTTAACATGGGTCAAAATGGTCAATTTCTGACCCATTGAATAACTTATTGATCAAATAGGTCAACTTTTGACCAAAAAGTCAACCTTGGTCAAAATGGTCAATCCTTGACATAATGACCAACCAATATACCCAATATCTCAACTTTTGACCAAGATGTCAACTTTGGTCAAATTGGTCATACATTGACCCAATGACCAACCCATTGACCCAATAGGTCAACTTTGGGTCAAAATAGTAATTTTTAACCTAATGACCACCCATTGACCCAATAGGTCAACATTCGACCAAAAGGTCAACTTTGGTTAAAAAGGCCATTTTCTGACCCAGCGACCAACCCATTGACCCAATGGTCAACTTCGACAAAAAAGTTAAATTTGGTCAAAATGATCAATCCTTGACCCAATGACCAACTCATTGACCCAATAGGTTAACATTTGACCAAAAAGTCAACTTTGGTCAAAATAGTCAATCCTTGACCCAATGACCAACCCATTGACCCAATAGATCAACATTTGACCAAAGAGTCAAGTTTGGTCAAATTTGTCAATTTCTGACCAAATGACCAACCCATTGATCGAATTAGTTAACTTTTGACCAAAAAGTCAACTTTGGTCAAAGTGGTCAATTCGACATGATGATCACCCTCGATTGACTCCATAGTCAACTTTTGACAAAATAATTTTTGTCAAAACAATCAATTTTAACTGAATGATTAATTATTGACCCAATAAGTGAATATCTGACAAAAAAGTCAACTTTGGTCAAAATGGTGAATCTTGACCCAATAGGCAAACTTCTGACCAAATAATCAACTTTAGTCAAAATGATCAATCCTTGACCGAACGACCAACTCATTGACCCAATATGTCAAAATTTGACCAAAAAGTCACTTTTGGTCAAAATACTCAATTTTTTTATCTAATTACCACCCAAATGACCCAATAGGTCAACCTTTGACCAAAAAGTCAAATTTGGTCAAAATGGTCAATTTCTGACCCAATGACCACCCATTGACCCAATATGTCAACTTTTGACCAAAAAGTCAAAATGGTCAATCCGTAACCCAATGACCAAATAGGTCAACTTTTAACCAAAAAGTATATTTTGGTAAAAATAGTTAATTTTTAACCTAATGACCAATTATTGACCCAATAAGTCAATCTCATACATAAAATTCAACTTTAGTCAAAATGGTTAATCATTAACCCAATGACTAACCCATTAACCTAATAGGTCAACTTGTCTGAATATTTTTAGGTTAAGTTATACTTTTAGAAAAAGGGATCGCCTAACAGAAATTGTCGGTGAATTTTAGATTTTAAATTTAATATATATATATATATATATATATATATATATATATATATATATATATATATATATATATATATATATATATATATATATATATATATAATTTGAAAGTAGCATTTAATTTTAAAAATAATTTTAAATTTGAAAATTTTAAGATATGAAATCGAAACCGATCTCACATCCCAAATAGTTTATATAAACGAGCACCGCACCACAAACCGTGTATACTATCCCGAAGAATAGACACACTCGCTTCGATGATGGGGCTCGATTAAATAAACTAGAAGATTTGTGACATCCGTTTGGTCTGCGAACCAATTTTATAAGCCGACAAATTCCCTTGTTTAATATAAAGGAATTAAACAGGGTTTATATTACCTAGGTTCTTAAAGTTCCCTATAAGGGCAAGCCCCTATAGTTAATAGCATCTTAAATGACGGGAATCATTTAAGAAAACTCTCGATAATGATCAGTGGTTTTGCTTTCAAGAATTTCAAAGTTTAATGTTTTCAAATGATTGAGTTTTGGAAATTTCAATAGGGATTAGCTCAAATTCGGAATAGTTTATTTTGGGAATCCAATAGAAGAGAAGTAGGAGAAGCTGAGGATCCAAGAAAAATCTTGGCAACTTCCCAAACTATCCTATTGTTTGGCTTCAATTTGAAAGAATTATTCAATGTTTCCATCATGCCAATTTTTATTAATTAGGACTTATATTTGCATGACATGGTCATGCAAATAGTCTTGAAGATCTGAGGGTTTATGTCGTACCAAACGACTACCTCGGAGTCCTAAGACCGGTAAGGGCTTAATTTACATAACATTATTATGTAAATGCCTAACAAAGAGTTGAGGATTTATGTAGCACTAGGCAAACTACCTCGAAGTCTTACGGTTTGATTATTTAGACTAAGGGTTGGTTCTGCTAAAGTAGCCACATGTTTTGCTGATGACGATGGCCGTGCTGCCCACTATGCTCTGAGCTCCTTGTTGTTGCAGAGGTTTAGTTTTAGAAGTCATAAATCAGGAGATGAGAAAAGTGTTCTGGTTTAGAAAAAGTCTTATGTTCAAGTGTTTTTTAATATTTTAATTAAAACAAATCTTAAAGTTGTTTAAACAGAACCGATTAAGATCCCACGGTTCCGTCATCCCGGCACCGTTATTTTCATCGAATTCACTTAGTCCAGATGTATTTGCTAAACTCAACTGAATGAGTTCCACACTTTCATTTAGACAGTGGAAAATCTCGTTAGCAATACGTGGGTTACATCATTCGAGGTATTCCCGATCATTCAACGAGACATTTTAATTTAGTTGCAATTGTAGTTTTGTTGTTTTGTTTGTGATTAAATTTTGAGTTGTTTTATAGTTTGGAATGTTGTGGCGATGAATTTTATCTTGTGGTGACTTTTAATTTAGTTTTGGTTTCAGTTCAGGGACTATCCTAAAGGTTTTGGTTTTCATGCAACAGTCTTGTTTAACATGCAAGGAAAAGTAAAATACAGTGCATGTAAGTAAATTGCGATAAAATAAATTACATTAAAATAAAAGTGTACCTGGAGGGTCTTCCCGTCATCCCAAGCTGCACTTAAAGCACATGTTAAGGCATTTAAATATTTCAACAAACACTCTAGGTAAAGCTAAGGGACGGAGCTTTGGTTATCTACCAAATTCCTAATCCTATTGCTAGTCATCTCCTATGACGTCTAGGTTGTTGTGTTTTGTTTAAAGATGATTTTCTTCATCAAAGAATAATTAAATTCAATTGTTCTTCTAAAATATCCTGTCGTATTGAGGAAGTGCTTAGGACGAGTCCTAAACATCTTTTCAATACTTCTGGGATTATTTTGAGTCCAAGTAAATTTTATCATATTGATGAATCAATCATCCAAGGATTTTCATTTTTGTTTTGTTTCTTGCTCAGTGAACTTAGGACATTTGAATATCTTATGTGTGACGTGACATTTCAGTTAATACTCTATTAAGAGTTATAATAATTAAAGCTTTTAAGGGCAAGTCGGGTAGTTAAGAATTTTAATCATTCTTAATTTAACGTTTGGGTTAATGATTTAAAGTAATTTAATTATGAGGTTTAAGTTTGGAATAGTGTTCAAATTATTTTAGATTTAATTTAAATCTTTACACTTTCAATTATCTTAGTATTTCAGATTGATGTTCATGTTTTACATTTACTTAGATGAAAGAGGTGTTAGGATTATTGATATGTTTTGATTTAACTCTTAATGATTTCATTAAGGTTTGTTGTTAAGTGATATTAATTTAATTTAATTTAATTTTTTATTTAATTTTAATTTAATTTTAATTTAATTTAATTTTAATTTTAATTTAATTTTAGTTTCAATATTTTAAATTTGATTTAATTTAATTTTAATTTCAATTTTAATTTCAATATTTTAAATTTAATTTAATTTAATTGTTTAGGTGTTAATTTAAATAAATTTAAACCTTGACTTTACTTAATTTAATTTAATTTAATTTAATTCCAAGATTTTAAATTTAATTTTAATTATTATTTTAATTCTTAGTTAAGAACTAAATATTGTTAAAGTGACCTATTTAGGGATTTTTAAATTAAAGATTAAATATCCTCTTAATAATATCCCTATTTTAATAATCCAAATTTAAATATATAAATTCTTTCCAAAATTCAAATTATTTAATTAATTAGAGTTTCATTTTGATATATTTAAAGTGTTTAATGGGTTTCTACCCTTTTAATTTCCCTAAGTTTTAATCATCTAAGAGAAAATTAAAATCAAATATTTTACCCTCCATTTTGATTAAACCTAAAGTTTTAATTAAGGGTTAAAATTTTTAATTATCTTTATGCCCTTTTAGGCTTATTTATTTCATAACTCACTAAATTGAGCTCAAATGAATTTAAAATTTTTATGTCACCTCACTCACATGTCAATTAAGACATTAGAGGAGAAAATGTGAATTTTCTGAATTTAATTTATTTATATAATTATTTTTAGTAGAAAATAGGGGTTTTCAAAGAAAATTCAATAACATGACCAAGATAAATTTTCTGTCCTTAAGAAAATTATGAAATATTCCTAATGACTAGAGGACCACTTGGACCAATTTTGGTGATTTTTTGAATTATATTTTATTTATTATAATTATTTTGAATTTTAGAGTATTAATTAATTTTAAAATAAAATAAAGGTTAAAAAATAGATTTTATATTTTTCTTAAATTTCTCTGACCTCAAGGAGTCCAGAGAAACAAATTTTATAATTTTTTTATTTTTCTTTGATTTACTAGAATTATTTTAGTGAAGAAAGTTGAAAATTCATTTTTTTTAATATTAAAAATTACATTAAGCCTTTAAAATTCAATATCTTACCCAAGGGACTTAGGAAAAATATTTGGTTTGTTCGTAAATGATTAGGAGTCAAAATGTGACATTTTTATGATTTTTAATATTTTTGTGATTTTAATTATTTTTAATTATTAAAATATTAAAATATTGTGAAAAAATCAAATTTTTTAGAAAAATCTAATTTTAATTTTCCTAAACTCCCCTAATATCAGAGAAGCTCCAAAACTATTTTTGTGAATTTTTGAAAAGTATTTTTTGAGTTATAAATTTTTAAAGTTTCATTTTGCTTATGAGGCTTAATTAATCCATTTGGTGGGGTTAATCAAGTCCAATTGATTTCAAAATTTTATGTAAGGTTCCTCTGACCCTAAAGAGCAATGGAGAATTATTTTCAAGTCAATTTGATGTGTGGTTAACCCTAATTAATTCAAATTCAATTTTAGGGGTTTAGGCCAATTAAGGTTATTATGAATGAATTAACTCAAAATACATTTTTCATAGGGTCCCCTGGTCCTAAGAAACATCACCAAATTTTCCTAGAATTTATTTTATAATATGCTAATTACTAGAATTAAAATACCTAAAACAGTGACATGAACTTGAAAAATCAATAACTCTTCACAGAGATGGCCTCTGACCTTGAAAAATTCAGGAAATATTCCCAAGATTAGAGACTTCAAAAGCCCTATGGTCTTATGCCATGGTGAATTGTCTATCCAAATGAAGAATCAAAACATTGGAAACAGTAACTAAATTATTAAAAATAAAGTACTCATCCAATTAACTTGATTTCTTTTTCACATTATTCTCCTCCATTCACTGAGCAAGAGGATATTTTTATTTTATTTTTGTGATTTTTCTATGCAAAGATATGAATTTTTGAAGTTCTTTTATTTAAATAATTAAAAAATACCCTAATTTCCTACTTATCCGACTCGGCGCCGCGTCATCCTACGGCGGATCGAAAGCCCACGCGTCGCTCTGTGATTCGGCGCCGCCATCTGACTCAGCGCTCCAGGGGCCCGTGGTTCACGTAACATTCCGCTGTCCGGCTTGATCTCGACCGTCCGCTCTATACACGTGCGATCCAACGGCTCCTGGTTATCGTCTACGACTGGTGTGCAAGTCAACCCTCACCAGGCCAGGCCAATTGGGGTTCACGTACCGCTCTATACACGTGAGATAACTTGGGCTAAGGTTAGGCTAATGTTGGATTTGATGTAAAATTAATGTTGGGAAATGTTTATGGGAGTGTTACAAAGAGTTCTCAACTTTGGTTGGGCTCTAATTTTGGGATTTGGGCCCATTTGGGTTAGGTTTGGGCTTAGGTCAATTTAAGGGATTTTGGTTTTGGGTTAGGTTTGGGTGGAGTTTAGGTTCAAATTTTGGGCAAATCAAGTTAGTGTTTTTTTTGTGGGAATGCTAGGAAGGTTTTAGAAAAGATTTGGGGTCAATTGGAGTTGAATTGGACTAGGTTTGGGCTAGGTTTAAGTCATGGGCCAAAATTGGGCCCTAAGCCCCAAATTGGAATTGGGTCCAAATTTCAATCAAATTGGACTTGGATTTGGTCTAAATTGATATTGGGGATATTGAATTGGAGTTTAGAATTGAATTGGACCAAAATTGAGGTCAATTGGGGTGGTTTGGATTGACATTGGGTTCACTTGGGTTTAAAATGGGTCAAATTGGGAGTTTTAGTAAAAGTGGGGTAAATTGGCAAAATTGGTCCATTGTGTAGTTGAACAAAATACAATTGGGAATATTTGATATTTCTTGGAATTTTCTGGGAATTTTTAGAATTTTTGAATTTTTGGGGTAAAAGGGTATTTTTGGTAATTTTGGGGGGTTTTAGGGGTATATTTGGAAATTTTGGTATTTTTGGCCAAAGATGGTCAATTTGAGTGGGGGGAAATTTTTAGGATTGATCTTGAGGAATTTTGCGTAATTTAGGTGATTTTGCAAATTTTGTGTCATCTCAAGGGTATTTGGTAGGTTTGGTGGGTCCGGGGCCCCGGGGGTCAAAAACTGAAATTTTGGAAAAATGAAGATTGATCAAGTTTGAATGAAATGGAATCATTTTGGTTAAGTCATGAAGCCATATTAAGCCCATATGAGCCATGAGAGGACTCATTTGAGGCATTCACTATGTTGTTCCTAACCCTCTTAGCCAGGGGCTTAGGGGTTAAGGACCATCCATATGAATTACCTGCATGAGTCAGGAAGTCAAGTTGGGTAAGAATGTGATTTTAGGACTTGGCATGTGTGTGAGAGTGTGTTGTATGTGCAAGTCAACCCTCACCAGGCCAGGCCATACAGGGTATTCTTTAGGCTAAAAAGTCCTATAGGGAACTCATCCTTTAAACCTCCACATTTGATTTCAACCCTCTAGGTGATTATAGGTCTACAATCAAGCCTGTGGGGTTTGCAGGGAGTTAAGAATTAGTTTGAATTTCTAAATTGTGGGTTCCATTTCTAGCCCTCAAAGATTAGTCAAAGGAAAAGCTTAAGGCTAGATCCTAAGTACTAAAGAGAGAAGCAAAAGACCTCATCAAAAATGAGGTCAACAAATGGACCCCTAATAGGTGTGGTGTGCTAACCAAGCACACCGCGCGTATTAGCGTTGACCGAAGAGATCAACAAAACCAACACAGATGTCCAAGTGACACACTTAGGACGAAGTAGAAGAATTTTCGACTGGGAGTATCGAGTATATTTCCAAGACCGGAGATTCTCCGAACTCTCGCCGGGAATGGAAAAGGAGGTGAACTCCAAATCACAAGATCTAGGGAATTCAGTTTAGATTTCATTTTACCTTTAAATTTCAAGTTTCAATGTGTGAGTTTAGATTTCGATTTGTTATGAGTTTCAATTTCGGTTGAAGTTTAATTTAAAATCAATTTAAGGAAAATTTTGAATTTGAAATTTGGATTTGAAATGAGAATTGAAACCTGGGTTTCAACCTCGGGATTGCGAAGAGAACTGGAATTTAGGTACCGACCTCGGAGTAAGAATCGAGTTTAAGTATCGACGGAAAAAAAGGATGAGAATCGAATTTAGGTGACGATCTCGAAAGGGATGAGAATTGAAATTTAAGTATCAATCTCGAAAAGAATCGGAATTTAGGTACGATCTTGGAGAGAGTTAGAATTTAGGTACCGACCTCGAAGGAAGAGAACTTGAATTTAGGTACCAGTCTCGGAATTTAGAATTGAAATTTTGGTATCAATTCGAAAGAGAATCGAAATTTAGGTATCGATCTCGAATCAGAGTCAGAATTTAGGTACCGACCTCAAAATGAGAACTGGAATTTAGGTACCAGTCTCGGAAGTTTAGAATTGAAATTTAGGTATCAATTCGAAAGAGAATCAAAATTTAGATATCGATCTCGAAAGAGAGTCGAATTTCGGTACCGACCTCGAAGAAGAGAACTGGAATTTAGGTACCAGTCTCAGGAATTTAGAATTGAAATTTAGGTATCAATTCGAAAGAGAATGGAAATTTAGGTATCGATCTCGAAAAGAGAGTCGGAATTTAGGTACCGACCTCGAAAATGAGAACTGGAATTTAGGTACCAGTTTTGGAAATTTAGAATTGAAATTTAGGTATCAATTCGAAAGTGAATCGAAATTTAGGTATCGATCTCGAATGAGAGCTCGAATTTAGGTGCCGATCTCGAAGGAATGAGAACTAGAATTTAGGTACTAGTCTCGGAAGTTTAGAATTGAAATTTAGGTATCAATTCGAAAGAGAATCGAAATTTAGGTATCGATCTCGAATGAGAGTCGGAATTTAGGTACCGACCTCGAAGGAAGAGAACTGGAATTTAGGTACTAGTCTCGGAAGTTTAGTGAGAAATGGAAACTGGTTCCAATCTCGAAGATTTATCTGTATGAAGAGGGACCCAGTCTCATGTTATCAGAACCAAATCGAACAAAGTTCGTGGCTTTGTTTCAATAGAACTAGTCGATCCTCTAAAACACGAAGAAAGAGAATCGAAAGGAGCTAGTAAGCGTACCAAGCTGAAAAGACTTGGCTTAACGACAAGTCGAAGAAAACATTCAAATTTCAAAAGAGTTCCAAACATATTTCAATTGAGTAAAGAGCTGAAAGGTTCGAATAAGAGGTTTCAGATCAGAATCCAATTCAGAGTTTAGATTCGTCTTGTTTGTCCTTTAACGATCCCATTTTTATTTTTTTGTTGTTTATTTAGTGTTCATGTGAATTTGAAGTCCATTTTAATATTTAAATTTTTAAGAAAAGTTCTCATTTATTTTTTTTTCTCTTTCGTTCTTCGTTCAAAATTCATTTAACTCTAATGGCGTTTCCTACCAATTTGCACAAAAAGAGTGAAGGCAAAATATGACGTAGTCGTTTTCATTCCAACTTCGTTGAAAATACATCATACAACTCGATCTAATCATGATGACATTTTCCTCGAAATTTAATGTCTCATACAATCCATGTAAATCCAAAACGGATCGTGTAAACTTCTTGTTGATCCATCCAAAAGCGTCCGTCAAAAATCCATGTCCGAATAGTAAGAAACATGGGCAATAACATCACCTTCCAAGCCACCCTCAGCGTAGAATGCCGTATGGATGTGTATCGAGGTGTGCTATTTCCCATGTAACTCACGGCTCGTAGGGCCGGAGACTCTCCATATTCGGATCTGGCCGAAAGTGGTAAGGCATTTTTCTCGTCGTCCATTCTTCTAAAAGTAACCGAGATCCGCTCCACGAGCACTCCTGGAATGCAATGCTTCGCAACGTCTGCTCCGTTTCCTTTTAACACTGTGACGGAACCTACCGGTAGTGAGTATCTCCACCGGCCCTCGGAACTCACCGGGGCTCGCAATCCGGAGGTTAGATCCAAACATGATGTTGCACAGGTTGACGAATGACACCGTGCGTACAAGGTCTAACAAAGTCATGATGGTACTACATGTGGAGGTATGCAGTCGCCTTCTTTGTAGATGTTAATAATGCAAACTGTTGGGTATGCAATCCGCAGCAATACCCTCCATGTTATCATCCTTTTCACCATTCTCTTAATGATTCTTGGCATCGGAATCCACCTCACTGCGACGGAGTATCCCTGGTGGATTTCCTTTTCTATCTATGGCAAAATTGTAGCAACATCCGCATTGGATTGTAACTCTTCCTTTTCCCGGCATCCATCTTCGGGGTTCTGAATATGTCTTTTCTCTCAGGCGGCCAGCTCGGCCCATTTTCTGTAATTCAAGGATGCAATCTACAATTTGTTGTTGCTCATAATCTGAGAAAACATCTGTATGCAGCTCGAGGCCTTCCAAGATGTTGACCCTCTTGTTTCCAATTCTTTCAAAGTATTCAAAGGTTTTCTTCTCAACTAGTTGCATTTTCTCCGACTCGTATTCCGGGATTATCCGAAGTCCTCGGTGTCTAGTAACATACCGCGGGATGTATGGCTCAACCCCAAGCACGTTCTTCCGCATGTCTCGGCTCCTCGTGGATAGTCTCCGTAGGGACATCCTCCGGTTGCTTTCGCAACAAGACTCTTCGGATCCGGTACATCTGCTCGGCGTCGAGGTACTGACTCTATTTTTGCTTTTCTTGGTACTTCTTTTATCTGTTCCGACCTTCTTGGAGTTGACTTTCTTCTTTCTGGTTCCTGGTGAACCGGTCTCCTTGGAGCATTTGCACTTAACGGTATCCACTCGTCCGTTTATGTTGATCTTCTCGCTAACTTCGTCAACATTTTGCGAATGCGACGATTCTTATTTCTTCGCCGGGTAGCAGGTGAGAGTAGCCTCTCCTTACCCCTTGAATTTCGCGGGCGCGGCGCTCGACAAGCCTACCCTCTCGCCGTGGCAACCATGGACTTAATTTTCTTATCTTCTTCGGTTGCATGCGCGGCGTTTGTTTTTCTTTTCTTGCTCTGGATCGGTGGCTCGGGCCACCCATTTTCATCACTCGTCCGACTGTGAAGTTCTTCTCGATCAACTAGGATCCAATCATTTTCTTCGTATTGTAAGCCAGCTGGTGTGAAGTCTGAGTCAATCTCTATCACTGCTCCATCCCTCACCCTCTTTTCATCAAGTGCTAGACTCACGCCATTTCTAAAGTTTAGAACCAACCGCCTGTTCGACATTTCCCTGCAAAAAATAAGGAAAGGATCAGAGGGTCGTACTAAGAACAAGAACAATAAGAAAAACACTTAAAAATTCTTATTCACTTCTTTTAAATTTAAAGAAAGTAGGAAAAGATGAGGAAATATCGTGAATGAATGGATTTAAAAGGAAAGATCGACATTTTATTATTATGATTTCCCATGTTTTCTTTTTAACATTTTCGTCGATGAGATTTTTTTTATCATCCATTTTATTTTGTTTTGTGTTCGGACCCAGTCACAAAGTGATTACTTCACCCGTGTTTCTAGGGATAAGATTCTACTTTAGAGGCCACCCTTCGAAACATCAAGTTGCGTAATACTTCTTTAAATACCATCCATCGATTGGAAGCATGGGTCGTTCTCCACGGCAATTCACCAGTTGGTAGGAACCTCCAGAGTAGACTTCTCTACCACAAATGCTCCTTCCCATGTCGGTTCAAACTTACCACCTATCTTGCGATGTGCAAGAATAGGTCTTCTGAGAACTAAAACCAAGTCACCGACTTTGAATGTTCTTGGGCGGACCAGTTTATCATGGGCCTGGATCATCTTGGCTTGATACAGTTCCAAATTCTGCTGCGCGGAAAGTCTTTTCCCTTCCAAGCTTTCCAATTACTCCTGTCGTAGTCTGACATTTTCTTCTGTATTGATCTTTTCTGTAACTGCAATTCGGAGAGAAGGAAGCTGAACCTCTAAGGGTAGAACGGTCTCGGACCCGTACACTAAAGCGTAAGGCGTAGACTGAGTAGGAGTTCTGAAAGTCGTCCTGTAGGCCCATAAGGCTTCTAACAACTTCTCGTGCCAATTTCTCTTGTTGTCATCCAAAGTTTTCTTTAAAATTTGAACGAGAGTTTTATTAAAAGCATCGGGCAAGCCGTTCGATCTTGGGTAGTAGATCGTTGAGTATCGCCAATCGATCCCGTGTCTTTTGACAAAATTGTTGATCTTTGTACTTTTGAATGCAGACCCATTATCTGAAATGATCCTGCGCGGTACCCCAAAATGGTAGACAACTTGGTTCTTGAAAACCGTAGCACGTGGTGTGCCTTCACTTCTCCGAGTGGTATAGCTTCGCCCATTTAGAAAAGTAGTATGTAGCCTGCAAGAATGAAGCGATGTCCTCTCGAAGAAGGCGGTTCTATCGGACCCACTATATTCGTGCCCCAACACTCGAATGACCACGATGCAATTGTCGGATGTAGCACATTTGGAGGTTGGTGTAGAACCACTCCATGCACTTGTCATTGGTGACAACTCTTGGCAACTTTCCTGCAATCAGTCATCATCGAGGGCCAGTAGTACCCTAGTCTTTTAATCTTCATTTTCATTTTCGGACCCGATTGATGAGCGCCAAAAAGTCCTGAATGTACTTCTTTAACAATTTCACGAGCCTCGGACCCGCTCGAGCATCTTAGCCACATCTGATCAAAAGACCTTCTGTATAACATATTGTTTATTAATGCGTAAGACGCAGTTCTTTTCTTGATTTGATGGGCTAACGACTTATCGTCGGACGAGTTTCCTTTCCGCAAGTAGTCTATTAGTGGTTGCCGCCAATCTTCTGTATTTTCTGTTACTGCTGCAATTGTTTCTTCTTCTTTTCTTTCTGATTTATGTACTGTATCCATGTCGAGCTGTGATAGAACCTGTCGTCCTTGAACTGACACTTCAACTGACTCATCCTGCAAGCAGGCAAATTCCTTTGCAAGGCGGGCTAACGCATCGACGAGAGCATTTTCTTTTCTGGGAATCTTGTAGATTGTTACGTTTGGAATCTGTTCCAACAGTTTCATGGCATACTGAAAGTACTGCTCGAGCCTTGGTTTTAAAATTCTATATTGTCCGACGACCTGTTGAATGATCAACTGAGAATCTTCGTAGATGTTGATGTCTGTTATTCCCATCTGAATGGTTAATTCCAATCCGGTTATAAGGGCTTCGTATTCTGCCTCGTTGTTTGTACACGCATTCCGATCAAGTGGTAGGAGTATCTTAACATTCCCCGCTCCGGTGTTATAAAGATTAGTCCGATTCCTGCCTTACCGAGAACTATCGTTTGCAATTCTTTGTCCTTCTGTACTGAGGACGAACCGTTGAAATATAGTTCCCAACGTCGATCATTGGGTCTTCTAGGCTCATTATCTCGCTCGTCGGGCAAATCGTCGTCGAGAGGCGAATCTGCCGTAGAAGGGTGTGCCGCAAGGAAGTCCGCTAGGACTTGTCCCTTTACTGGCACGAAGAGGAACGAAAGTTATGTCGAATTGCAATAGTATCATCGACCACCGGCAAGTCCGCCGTAAAGCGTCGGTCGGGTCATCAAGTATTGCAACGGATTAACTCTCGAAATAAGGTCGACTCTTATGAGAAAGCATGTAATGCCTAAGCTTTCGAGCGGCGAAGATCGTGGCCAAACAATGCTTCTCAATCGGAGGATACTTTAGCTCCGTCGGGATTGGGACGACGGCTTAGGTAGTAGAAAGTGTTTTCTTTTCCCTCATCATTGACCTGGGCTAGCAGGGCTCCGAGAGAGTCGTCTAAGGCCGCGGTATAAAGTGTCAACGGTCTACCTGAGACTGGGGCTGCTAAGACAGAGGGTGTCATTAAATATTGCTTAACGTCCTTGAAAGCCCGCTGGCATTTCTCATCCCAAACGAATTTGGCATCCTTTTTAACTAATGCTGAGAAGGGCTGACACCTACTCGACAAGTTCGAGATAAAGCGTCGAAGATATGCCAACTTCCTCTGAAAGGATCGTAGTTGTTTCAATAGTTTCGGGAGGAGACATTTCTAAAATAGCTTTAATCTTTTCCGAATCAATTTCAATTCCGCGATGTCGGACAACAAATCCTAAGAATTTCCCGGAGGTGACGCCGAAGGCGCATTTTAAGGGATTCATCTTAAGGTTAAATTGTCTTAGTCGCTCGAAAACAATTCTCAAATCATACAGATGATCTTCTTTCGGCTTGCTTTCGATGACCACATCATCCACGTAGCGACTCGACTCGGTTGTGAATGAGATCATCAAAAATCTTCGTCATCGCTCTTTGGTATGTTGCTCTCGCGTTCTTTAGTCCGAATGGCATTACTCGTGTAGCGAATACACTCCGATCGGCGTTCGAATGCCGTGAGCTTTTCGTCTTCCGGTGCCATCTTTATCCGGTTGTATCCCGATGATCCATCCATAAATGAGAAGATTTCATGTGTTGATGCGATGTCGATCATCAGTTCTGGGATTGGTAGTGGAAATTCATTCTTTGGACATGCTTTATTCAAATCTCTGAAGTCTACGCAGATTCTGATCTGACCATTTTTCTTCTCGACCGGTACCACGTCGACTAACCAAGTCGGGTATTGTTCTTCACGGATAAATTTGAGCGTCTATTAGCTTCTTAACTTCGTGTATAACTTGTTGTTCAATCTCTAGATGCATTCTTCTTGGAGCTTGTCTAACTGGAACAGCAGTGGGATCCACTCCTAATTTGTGAACTATGACTTCTGGAGCTAATCTTGGAATTTCATCATAACTCCAAGTAAAACAGTCTTTGAATTCCATCAATAACTTGATTATGTCTTCGGAGTCTTCTTTATTGAGTAAGGAGCTAACAAAGGTAGGCCTAGGTTCTTGGCTAGTACCTAAGTTAACTTCCGTTAACTCGTTTATTGTAGATTTGATTTCTTCTTTGAATTCTGGTGGAGCATCTCCGATTGGTAGATCCTCGAGATCTTCTGAAGCTTCCAAGCACTCTTTATTAGGTTCACAAGTGACAACCAAGCAAAATCCCGTATCGTCAACAGACCCTATCGTGCCTAATCTGAGACCATGTTTTGAATTGGGAGGCCGACTGGCATTATTCCATAATTTTTCAAAACGTTGTGATTGACCTTTTGTCCATCGTCGAGGTAAGACTCCACGTTGAATTAAATTTTGAACACAGGGAGAGTACCACTCAAAAGGCAGTTCCATTAATTCGGAAGAAGTAACATCTTCAAATTGTACATCTTTTTCAGTATTAGAAGAAGAAGCACCACGGTAGAACTTGATTGGCTTAGCACCACCATCATGCACTTCCTTGACCACCATACCCTCGATCTTATTAGAATGGATCGGGGTCAGGGTCATAGTATGTACATAATGGTTAATCTTCTCGTACATTGATTTGTATTCTTCATTCCTTTCATCTTCGAGAGAAATCTTGAATTGGGGTTTCTTTTGACTTATTGTCGTTGCTTCTTTCTCAATTTCTTCTTCTTCGGAACTGTTCTCCGAATCAACATTGATGACCGGTTAATTCTGTCCAAATGTTCCAACGTTTCTTCCACGTCCTCGTGCTCGGCCTCAACCTCGGGTGCGAGTTCTGGAGAAATCTTCACCATCTCGCCGTAAGGGAGTGGTGAGTAACTGTTGGACTAGAATTTCAGGTTCTTCATCGTCTCGAATTTCTTTTGCTTCATTTGGTATGGTATTTCTGGAAAAGATTGTTTTCTTCGTGGGCGCGTAGTAGGCCGCATCTTCATGAATTCCAATTTCATGCACGGAGAACGGTTGCAAGTCACCTTTGATACACTGTTCTCCTCCATCGTAATACTTTATGCACTGGTGTAGAGACGACGGTACCATCCGGTTTTCATGGATCCATGGCCGACCCAGTAGAGCGTTGAACGATGTCTCAGAATCAATTATGTGGAATTTTGCGGTTGTCTTTGCTAAATCACCGGTCTTCATCAGTAATGTTATCGATCCAAGAGCTCTTTCTCCTTTTTGATTGAAGCGTCTTAATAACATCTTCTCTGCTTCAAGCTCGCGAGCATCAATTTCCAAATATGCTAGCGTCCGAAGATTCATTATGTTGATTGATGCTCCCGGATCAACCAACACTCTGGAGAGCGTAAACTTTCCAATAGTGACTGAAATGTATAATGATCGGTTGTGATCAGCTGTTCCCAATAATAGATCATTGTCCGAGAAAGTAACACCTCGCTGTTCTCTTAACGAGCGAACCTCGTCGAAGGAATCACCGGCCATTTGAGCTAAACAAATCTCTGGATCAAGTAAAGCCTTGATCAGAGCCTCCCTCATCTCCTTCGACAGGATCGGAGCGTCGTATATGCTTAGTTTGGCCGGTAACTTCCTAAGATGGGCTAGCACGTTGTAGTCCACTTTACTACCATGTTCCTCGGTTTCTTCCCGAATGGGCAGCTTCTCCGCTCGGGGTTGGCTCCACCCGAGCAACCACCTCGCTTTCCTTTATCCTTTGGACCCATTCTCGGGGGTAGAACTTTTCCGCTTCTTAGATCGACCTCAGTTATCTCTCCTAAATTTACCGGTGTCTCCTTCGAATCGGAACAACCGGCTCTTCCGAAGTTGCCTCGGTGTCCGATGGTTCTAATTCTATCGTGATCGGAGCTCTCGAAAATCACAAATGGACTCGTTGCTTGTCGAGCTTTCGTAGCCTCCTTGCGAACATCTTCTTCGTCGTGGTCATGGAGGTTATGTATGATTTGAGAATCGTTATTTGTATTGGAATCGAGATCCGGATTAAGCTGGTTGTCGCTAGTTACGTAATCGTTAGAAACAGTCAAAACGTAGCCAACGCCAAAACCCTTATCATTATAAGATTTCGCCGGGGCGAGTAGATAATCATACAGAGTCAAGAGTTCGAGAGATTTCTCCCCCGAATCGGAAACAACCATCCTAGGATAAGCAGCCCCTAGTCTACCCTTCGGAGCCTCGTTCTTCTTTTCTTCCACGATCTTCTCCTCCTTCTGGGGCGGTTCTTCAATCGTAAGTGATAGTTCCGGCTCGACAGGTTTCAAACTCTGAGTTGAAGTGCGTACTGAAGCGGCCTGGATGTGATCCAAAATTTTCTTTGAAGACTTTGTCCAAACGGTACTCCATCCATCATCGGTCATGTAAGGGTCTATCGGAACAATGGGATCCGTTGAAATAACATTGACGGAACCTCCTTTCTGGGGGTTCCTTCATGTATTCCTTCGGGATCGTTATGTTCCCTCTCCGGAGATTGTCATCAATCCAACTCTTGAAAGTGATGCAATCCTCTATCTTATGTCCGAGCATCTGGTGGTAAGGGCAATAGTTCGCATGATCTTTCTTATCGACTTCCTCCGGCTTCTTGGGCTCGGCAGCTCGAAAATCCGGTGTCTTCATTAAGCTATGGAACATCTTCGCTATCGCCTTGGCTTTGAATGGATATTCTCTATTTAGAAGTTCTCTTAAGGTACGCGATGAACGAGGCGGTTGTTCATAATGTTGAGGCGACTGATAGCTTGGACAAGGTTGCTGATAGCCCTGCTGAGGTTGCTGATAGCCCTGCTGAGGTTGCTGATAGCCCTGCTGAGGTGGTTGTTGGTATGTCCGTTGTGGTGGTTGATAATTAGGTTGTGGCCGCTCTTGCGGTATCTGCATTGGCTGCTTGCCCTTATCTACTGCCGCGACAATTCCAGATTTCTTTTCAAATGTCTTCACAGTTTTTTGCTTATCGTTCTTATCCACGAAACTTAACTGCTTTGCCTCCTCTTGCAAGCTCCCGGCCTTGCTAAGCAACTTTTCAAAAGTCTTGATTGTAAATCCTTTAAGGAGAGTGCTATCGGACCATGGATACTCTTGAGCAAGATGTCGACTGCATGTTGTTCTTGAAGCTGTGGTTCACACTTCATGCTTAAGTTTCTCGATCGAAGTATGTAATCCACTAAAGTCTCGTTCGCTTTTTGTTGCTCCACCACTAGATCACCGATAGTGATGTGGTGTTGAGCTCCGGCAAACCGCTTAACGAAGAGATTCTCTAGTTCTGAAAAGGTCTTTACTAAACCATTCGACAATTCTGCGTACCAGTCGAAGGCAATCCCTGATAAACTGCTGACGAACTGACGGAATAGTAGAGCATCACTCCCACCGGCATTGCAGCAACTAGCATGAAATGTGCAACGTGCTGCCGAGGGTTTCCGGTATCATCAAAAGTCTTGAACAGAGGTTAAGCCTTTTGGGTATTGGACCGCATCAAATTCTTCGGGGTAAGGCCTACCCGTCTGGATAGATGCTCCACTCTTAGATTGTGCTAGGGCTTCTCGCACCTGCTGTTCTACCATGCTCTTAATGTCCTTTTCTGGAATCATGCTTTGTGCAGGATCTTTCTTTGATGGCTCGTCTCCGTTGACGGAAGTGATCTCCTTTCCTCCATCTGCAATATGGATGATCTCTGGGGGTGTCTCTTTCTGAGGTTGTACCTGACTCTGGAGAGTGGCTAAGGCAGCAGCCATCTCTTCCATCCTCTTTGCCATCTGGGAAATTGTGTCATCTCTTTCCCGAAGCTGTGCTCTCATCACTTCCGGTTCATCTCTTTCGCACTCGTCGGAGCACCTTGCGAAGCTGACGATGCTCGTGTCTCAACCATGTGGATTTCAGCATACTCATCATCCATGAATTCTGATGAATCAACTTCATCTTCTAGTTTTTCTTCTCTTTCTCTTGCTAACCGTCGGATGTCGGTCCTTAACTTGTCCATGGCATCCTCTAATGGCCTTTTCCGCACGGTCTCGCAGTTGTCATATGACAGTTGTTGAACTTCCTTTTCGGGAGTCTCTTTTATTGCAGTAGCACATCCTTCTGATTCAAGTCTCCTGACGAGACTTTTCTTCTCGAGACATTGTTTTGGTCTTAGCTCGCCAGTAGTAGGTCGCCATACCATCCTTCGCGCAGCCGGAAGCCTAGGACCGGATGGTCCGTCTGGCCACATGCTCGGAAGGTGGTATCCTCCCTAATTTGCGGATCCGATACAATAACGGGTGAACCGGCTTTTATCTTCTTCTTTGGTTTCTCTCGTGGCAACGAATGTGCTCTATTCGCGGTCCGAGGCGGGATTTAGCCGGCACCCGTCCTATCCTTCTTAAGATTTCGACACGTGGCATCTTTCTTTCTTTTCCAATCTTTCTATCACTGCTTGCAGTCGAGCAAATGGCGTAGTCCTATTCCTTTTCCTTTTGTAATTGCTGTAGTACGCAGGTCGGGGTAATGCAGCGGCGATCCTACGGACATCCTCTTCATCTGATGCGGCAGAGAGAGGGTGAAACCTGCTTCCTTCCAACGGAGGTATATACTCGGCAGCTTCTTCTCTTTCCTCGGGAATTTCTTCTAGAAAAGCAACTTCAAGCAGCTTCCGGCTTTCTTTGATCTTAGCGATCTTTCCGCTCTATTTCTTCTTCGAGTCCGAGTCAGGGGTGCAACTCTTGAACTGGACCCAATTTCAAAAACAGACGGTATTGTAGCAAAATCTGTACCCTCCACGGTGACAGGCTCATCACAGACTTAGATTTCCTTCCCCTTCGGCTTGCGTAAGTCGGGGTAGGTGCAGAGATGACTAGACCGGTGGGGGTAGAGACAACAGTTCTCCTACGAGCAGTAGCACTCTTTTCAGCTGGAACCCTTTGCAGAGGAGGGAATTCCTGAGCCGACTTCAAGTTGAACTCAATCACGGGCTCTTCAGTTTCGACACTTTGTCCATTAGTGCGAAGAGAGTGACGCCAGCGAACTTGATATCTGTGTTGTCGAATCCATGTCCAAAACGGATGATCCCATTGTCAGGCAGCTCATCCTTGTAAACGGCGAAGTCCATTCCATTGGTGAAGGGAAAGATTAACTTCGAGGCAATCATTTTCTGCATGGCAGATTTCGAATGTCAGTCCCGAATTATACTTCCTTTCGTCATAAAGTTTAGGACGGAAAAGAAAGAGTCCGAACACATTTTCGTTTATCTTAGTGTATTTGTGATTTTTAAAAGAGCTTATTTATTAGAAAGTTGTTTATTAGCAGAATTGTTTGTTAAGAACGGAATGTTTAAAGGTATAGAAAAGGTAAAGGATCCGATTCAGAATTGAAAGGGAAAAGAAAGTCTCATAAGACTTCTCAATCCGAAGGACCGCTCCTAAGCTAACACCTATTGGGGGTCTACCCCACCTCATAAAAAGAGGTAAAAGGATCTCAGAACCTCTTTGTTTAGGGGTGTCTAAACAGTGGCTCCTAAATCCAAGAGGAGTTGGCTATACTCGTTCAAGACAGAAATGAACGGGATATTCCAACAATATAATGATAGTTTTGGTCCACTAGGGATATGGACTCACTATCGATTTATGAAAGCAAAACCATCTAATCAAAATGGAGAGAGGAACTGCTCCGCAGCGGAGTCACCAGAAGTTGTCGGCATATTTTTAGGTTATGTGTTGGATTTTAAAAAGGGGTCGCCTACAGAAATTGTTGGCGAATTTTTAGATTTAAATTTAGTTTAAATATATAATTTGATAAGTAGTATTTGATTTTAAAAATAATTTTAAGTTTGAAAAATTTTAAGATATGAAATCAAACCGATCTCACATCCCAAATAAGTTTATATAAACGAGCGCCGCATCACAAGCCATGTATCTATCTCGAAGAATAGTACACACCGCTCGATGATGGGGCTCGATTAAATAAACTAGAAGATTTGTGACATCCGTTTGGTCCGCGAACCAATTTTATAAGCCGACAAGTTCCCCGCTTAATATAAAAGAATTAAACGGGTTTATATTACCGGTCAAAAGTCCCTATAAGGGCTAATTATATCTTAAATCACGGGAATCATTTAAGAAAACTTTCGATAATGATCAGTGGTTTTGCTCTCAAGAATTTCAAAGTTTAAGGTTTTCAAAGGATTGAATTTTGGAATTTCAAAAGGGATTAGCTTAAATTTGGAACAATTTATTTTGGAGTCCAATGGAAGAGAGGTAGGAGAAGCTGAGGATCCAAGAAGAATCTTGGCAACTTCCCAAACTGTCCTATTGTTTGGCTTCAATTTGGGAGTTTATTTAATGTTTCAATCCTGCCAATTTTAATTAATTAAGACTTATGCTTGTATGATATAATCACACAAGTAGACTCAAAGATGTGAGGGTTTATGTCGTACCGAACAACTACCTCGGAATCCTAAGACCGGTTAGGGCTTAATTTGCATAACATGATTATGCAAATGTCTAACGAAAAGTTGACGATTTATGTTGCACTAGGCAAACTACCTCGAAATTCTATGGCTTTGTTATTTAATTCTAAGAAAGGTTTTGCTGATGTAGACCCGAGTTTTGCTGATGACGATGGTCGTGCCGCCCACCATGCTCCGAGCTCCTCGTTGTTGTAGAGGTTTAGTTTTAGAAGTCATATATCGGGAGATGAGAGAAGTGTTTTGATTTAGAGAAAATCTTAAAATCCAAGTGTTTTTTAATATTTTAATTAAAACAAATCTTAAAGTTGTTTAAACAGAACCGATTAAGATCCCACGGTTCCGTCATCCCCGCACCGTTATTTTCATCGAATTAACTTAGTCCAGATGAATTTGCTAAACTCATTTGAATGAATTCTACACTTTCATTTAGACCGTGGGAAATCCCGTTAGCAACACGTGGGTTACATCATCCGAGGTATTCCCGATCATTCAACGAGACGTTTTAATTTAGTTGCAATTGTAGTTTTGTTGTTCTGTTTGTGATTAAATTTTGAGTTGTTTTATATTTTGGAATGTTGTGGCGGTGAATTTTATCTTGTGGTGACTTTTAATTTAGTTTTGGTTTCAGTTCAGGGACTATCCTAAAGGTTTTGGTTTTCATGCAACAGTCTTGTTTAACATGCAAGGAAAAGTAAAATACAGTGCATGTAAGTAAATTGCAATAAAGTAAATTGCAATAAAATAAAAGCGTACCTGGAGGGTCTTCCCGTCATCCCAAGCTACACTTAAAATACATGTTAGAGCATTTAAACATATTTATAACAAATACCTAGGTAAAGCTAAGGGACAGGTTTTGGTTATCTACCAAATTCCTAATCCTATTGCTAGTCATCTCCTATGACGTCTAGGTTGTTGTGTTTAGTTTAAGGATGCTTTTCTTCATCAAAGAACAATTAAATTCAATTGCTCTTCTAAAACATCCCGTCATATTGAGGAAGTGCTTAGGACGAGTCCTAAACATCTTTTTAATACTTCTGGGATTATTTTGAGTCAAAGTAAATTTTATCATATTGATGAATCAATCATCCAAAGATTTTTATTTTGTTTTGTTTCTTGCTCAGTGACTTAGGACATTTGAATATCTCATGTGTGACGTGACATTTCACTCAATACTCTATTTAAGAGTTATAATAATTAAAGCCTTTAAGGGCAAGTCTGGTTGTTAAGAATTTTAATCATTCTTAATTTAAAGTTTAAGTTAATGATTTAAAGTAATTTAATTATAAGGTTTAAGTTTGGAATAGTGTTCAAATTATTTTAGATTTAATTTAAATCTTTACACTTTCAATTATCTTAGTATTTCAGATTGATGTTTATGTTTTAAAATTCACTTAGATAGAAAGAGGTGTTGAAGTTATTGATATTTTTTGATCTAACTCTTAATGATTTCATTTAGGTTTGTTGTTAAGTGATTTTAATTTAATTTAATTTAATTTGAATTAATTTAATTTAAATTTATTTTATTTAATTTAATTTGATTTTAATTAAATATTAATTTAATTTAATTTTATTTAATTTTAATTTAATTTTAATTTTAATTTAATTTTAATTTAATTTTAATTTTAATTTAATTTTAATTTAATTTAATTTTAGTTTCAATATTTTAAATTCAATTTAATTTTAATTTTGATTTTAGTTTCAATATTTTAAGTTTAATTTAATTTAATTTAAACATTGACTTGACTTAATTTAATTTAATTTAATTTAATTCCATGATTTTAAATTTAATTTTAATAATTATTTTAATTTTTAGTTAAGAACTAAATCTTGTTAAAGTGACTTATTTAGGGATTTTTAAATTAAAGAATAAATATCCTCTTAATAATATCCCTATTTTAATAATCCAAATTTAAATATATATATTCTTTCCAAAATTTAAATTATTTAATTAATTAGAGTTTCATTTTGATATTTTTTTAAGTGTTTAATGGGTTTCTACCCTTTTAATTTCCCTAAGTTTCAATCATCCAAAAGAAAGTTAAAATTAAATATTTTACCCTCCATTTTGATTAAACCTAAAGTTTTAATTAAGGGTTAAAATTTTTTTATTACCTTTATGCCCTTTTAGGCTTATTTATTTCATAACTCACTAAATTGAGCTCAAAATGAATTTGAAATTTTTATGTCACCTCACTCACATGTCAATTAAGACATTAGAGGAGAAAATGTGATTTTTCTGAATTTAATTTATTTATTTATTTATTTTTAATAGAAAATAGGGGTTTTCAAGAAAAATTCAACAACATGACCAAGGTAAATTTTCTGTCCTTAAGAAAATTATGGGATATTTCTAATGACCAGATGACCACTTGGACCAATTTTGGTGATTTTTTTAATTATATTTTATTTATTATAATTATTTTGAGTTTTAGAGTATTAATTTATGTTAAAATAAAATAAAGGTTAAAAAATAGATTTTAAGTTTTTCCTAAATTTCTCTGACCTTAAGGAGTACAGAGAAATAAATTTTATAATTTTATGATTTTTCTTTGATTTATTAGAATTATTTTAGTGAAGAAAGTTGAAAATTCATTTTTTAATATTAAAAATTACATTAAGCCTTTAAAATTCAATATCTTATCCTAGGGACTTAGGAAAAATATTTGGTTTGTTCCTAAGTGATTAGGAGTCAAAATGTGACATTTTAATGATTTTTAATATTTTTATGATTTTTATTATTTTTTAATTAATAAAATATTAAAATATTGTGAAAAATCAACTTTTTTAGAAAATTCCAATTTTAATTTTCCCGAACTCCCCTAATATCGAGAGAAGCTCCAAAACCATTTTTGTGAATTTTTGAAAAGTATTTTTGGAGTTATGAATTTTTTAAAGTTCCATTTTGCTTATGAGGCTTAATCAATCCATTTGGTGGGGTTAATCAAGTCCAATTGATTTCAAAATTTTATGTAAGGTTCCTCTCACCCTAAAGAGCAATGGAGAATTGTTTTCAAGTCAATTTGATGTGTGGTTAACCCTAATTAATTCAAATTCAATTTTAGGGGTTTAGGCCAATTAAGGTTATTATGAATGAATTAACTCAAAATACATTTTTCATCGGGTCCCCTGGTCCTAAGAAACATCACCAAATTTTCCTAGAATTTATTTTACAACATGCTAATTATTGGAATTAAAATACCTAAAACAATGACATGAACTTGAAAAATCAATAACTCTTCACAGAGATGGCCTCTGATCTTGAAAAATTCAGGGAATGTTCCCAAGATCAGAGGCTTCAAAAGCCCTATGGTCTCATGCCATGGTGAATTGTCTATGCAAATGGAGAATCAAAATATTGGAAACAGTAAATAAATTATTAAAAATAAAATACTCATCCAATTAACTTGATTTCTTTTCCACATTATTCTCCTCTGTTCACTGAGCAAGAGGTAATTTTATTTTATTTTTGTGATTTTTCTATGCAAAGATATGAATTTTTGAAGTTACGGTATTTAAATAATTCAAAAATACCCTAATTTCCTACTTATCCGACTCCGCGCCGCGTCATTCTACGACGGATCGAAAGCCCATGCGTCGCTCCGCGATTCGGCGCCGCCATCCGACTCGGCGCTCCGTGGCCCGCGGTTCACGTAACATTCTACTGTCCGGCTTGATCTCGACCGTCCGCTCGATACACGCACGATCCAACGGCTCCTTGTCATCGTCTACGACAGGTGTGCACCCGTGACCGTCCACACTCAAACCATAATATCTCTCTCGATTCTCAATGGATTTTCGAGTTCTTATACTCTATCGATTCATCTTGAAGAGACGAATGCATCCATATGGTTTATAAGCTATGAAATTAACTTAAACAAAATGGGGAATCGCCGGAAGCTCGAGAGGAAGAATGAGTTCATACCTTCGCTCGCAGAAGTGAAGCTTCGATCCGAGGGTTGTGTCACCTTCGATTGAGTCCAAGCAAGCTCCGGATGAAGTCTCGGCTCCGGGGAATTGTCTAAGTATGAAAGTGTCCACGACCAATCACAAAGCTTGGAGGCCGGAAGCAGATGGCCGGCCTCGGTGAGGGGGCTTTGCCTGGGAACTTCTCCTCTCGGTCCGGGTGAAGGTGTAGGGTCAATCAATTTGAAGATCGGTTCGACTGCGGTGAAGTGTCCTGTTTTTTGGGTGGATTTTCAACTCGAAATTGAGCTCTGTTAATGGGGTTTAGTGGCAAAGGAACACCGGGGATCAACTCGCTCCAGGTTAGGAGAAGGTCCCGGAGCAATTTTGGCAGAAGTTTCCTTAAGGTTTGGTTCATCACCTTGTTTGGCCGAGAGGTAAGTGGGTTTAAATAGAGGTGGCCGGAGGGCCTCCCAAGGGGGTTTAATGGCTTGGATCAATCCGCTTCGGCCAAGGGAAGAACAGCGCGATGGCCATTTGGGCATGGGATGACTCGACGAAGTTCGAATTGAATTTTTGATTCAAATCAAGCCTCTCGGCCTGGTGGTTTCCGGCGGCTGTGGTGGCTGGCCAGCCATGCATGGGTCACCCTCAGGGTTAGGGAGGTCAGTGCTTGAGCTTGGTGCCAACAATTAGCTTTGGACATGTGTAAAGGAGTTGAATCAAAGTGGAAGGGGGAAGGGATCATTTTGGGCTTGGTTTGGTCAAAGGTATGGATTTGGGTTTGGTGCACCCGCCAAGGCCTGATTTGGGCTGAAGGGAATCATATGGCTCGAGCTCGAATTGGAGTGGAGAAGTCTCCATCCATGGTGAGGTGGCTAAGCATGGTTTAGTGTGTATCATGGATGAGGTTAAAAAGGCTTAAGGAAGGCGTAAGAAAGGGCCCCCTCCATTTGCCATAAATGACATGGTGAGGTGTCAAGGCTCCCAAGGCTTCATATGGCTTGTAAATGGCTCACATTTGGCTTGCATTTGGCTTGGAAAAGGTTGGCTTGTTTCATAAAAAAGGGTTTTTAGAAATTTTTGGCATTTAGGGGAAATTTGGCATGTGGCTTGATTTGGAACGACTTGATTATTGATTTAGGACTTAGGGATGATTTCAATTAAAGGTATGATGAGAAGAATTTGTCATGTGGGCTTTGGATTGATTTTGGGCTTTTTGAAATGGTTTTGGATGGGCTTTAAAAGTGGTTTAAGGAAGTGGGCTTCTGGATTTAAAATAAATTTGGGATGAAAATTTTGTAAAAGATTGTGCCAAATAAATGTTGGGTTTAGTTTAGGGATGTTTCATGAGTGGTTTGGAATCAATTTGGTGTGAGTTGGAGTAGAATTGAGTTAAATTTGGGCTTTTTAGTTAAAGGGGCCAAAGTGGGTCAAATTGGGCTAACTTGGGCTAAGGTTGGGCTAATGTTGGATTTGATGTAAAATTAATGTTGGGAAATGTTTATGGAAGTGTTACAAAGAGTTCTCAACTTTGGTTGGCTCTAATTTTGAGATTTGGGCCCATTTGGGTTAGGTTTGGGCTTTGGTCAATTTAAGGGATTTTGGTTTTGGGTTAGGTTTGGGTGTAGTTTAGGTTCAAATTTTTAGCAAATCAAGTTAGTACTTTGTTTTTGGGAATGTTAGGAAGGTTTTAGAAAAGATTTGGGGCCAATTGGAGTTGAATTGGACTAGGTTTGGGCTAGGTTTGGGTCATGGGCCAAAATTGTGCCCTAAGCCCCAAAATGGAATTGGGTCCAAATGCCAATCAAATTGAACTTGGATTTGGTCTAAATTGATATTGGGGATATTGAATTGGAGTTTAGAATTGAATTGGACCAAAATTGAGGTCAATTGGGGTGGTTTGGTTTGACATTAGGTTCACTTGGGTTTAAAATGGGTCAAATTGGGGGTTTTGGTAAACGTGGGGTAAATTGGATAAATTGGCCATGGTGTAGTTGAACAAAATGAAATTGGGAATATTTGGGATTTTCTGGAATTTTCTGGGAATTTTTAAAATTTTTGGATTTTTTGGGGTAAAAGGGTATTTTGGTAATTTTGGGGGGTTTTAGGGGTATTTTTGGAAATTTTGGTATTTTTGGCCAAAGATGGTCAATTTGAGTGGTGGGAAGTGTTTGGGATTGATTTTGAGGAATCTTGGGCAATTTAGGTAATTTTGCAAATTTTTTGTCATTTCAAGGGTATTTAGTAAGTTTGGTGGGTCCGGGGCCCCGGGGGTCAAAAACTAAAATTTTGGAAAAATGAAGATTGATCAAGTTTGAGTGAACTGGAATCATTTTAGTTGAGCCATGAAGCCATATAAAGCCCATATGAGCCATGAGAGGACTCATTTGAGGCATTCACTATGTTGTTCCTAACCCTCTTAGTCAGGGGCTTAAGGGTTAAGGACCATCCATATGAATTACCTGCATGAGTCAGGAAGTCAAGTTGGGTGAGGATGTGGTTTTAGGACTTGGAATGTGTGTGAGAGTGTAGTGTATGTGCAAGTCAACCCTCACCAGTGCCGAGCCATCCGTGGTATTCCTAAGGCCAAAAAGTCCTATAGTGGAACTCATCTTTTAAACCTCCACATTTGATTTCAACCTTCTAGGTGATTAGGGATTTACAATCAAGCCTGTGGGGTTTGCAGGGAGTTAAGAAGTAGTTTGAATTTCTAAATGGTGGGTTCTATTTCTAGTCCTCTAAGATTAGTCAAAGGAAAAGCCTAAGGCTAGATCCTAAGTACTAAGGAGAGAGAAGAGAAAAGACCTCACCAAAATTGAGGTCAACACATTTGACCAATTTTCATGAATTTAGCAAAAGGTCGACTTTTTAACTATATTTAACAAATGTTGACCAATGTTGACCAGTGTTGACCCATATGGGTCTAAGGTCAACCAGGGTGACTTACTTGACCTTGCCATGGTTAGATTATTCATAAGATCCATTGGGTTTGGTGGTATGGCTTGGTTTAGCCATGTTGACCATGGTTGACCATGATGGTTAAATTGATCATATGATGATGTCTTTGGAGATTTGGTTAAACATAGTGTTTATGGTTTGCTTGATGGTAATCATATAGTCTTGAGTTGATTAATTGGTCAGATTTAACCAATTTTCAAGTTTTGGTTGACCAGATGGTCAATGTGGTGACTATTGGATCCAAAATCGATCATTTTGACTAATTTTGACTAATTTTGTCCTATGGTTGACCAAATGGTCAATGTGGTTAAAATAGATCATTTAACCAAGTTTGACAAATCCAGATCTATGGTTAACCAGATGGTCAATGTAGTGGTCATTGGGTCCAAAATTGACCATTTTGACCAAGTTCGACAAATCTTGGTCTAAGGTTGACCAGATGGTCAACATGGTGGTCATTGGGTCTAAAATTGATCATTTTGAACAAGTTTGACCAATCTAGGTTTGTGGTTGACCAGATGGTCGTTGTGGTGGTTATTGGGTCCAAAATTGATCATTTTGACCAAGTTTGACCAATTTAGGTCTGCTTGACCAAATGGTCAATGTAACCCCAAATTAGGGTTTATTGTCACTTATCTGGTCCATATGGGATGTCTCCAGCATTTGCGCTCAAAAGGGCTATATCAAAGTTTATCCCTAAGATAGATTTATGAATGTTGTTCCTAAGGAGTATATTAAAGTTTATCCCTAAGGAGTATAACAAAGTTTAGGGTTAAAGGGGACTGGATGTATTCTGGAACTCAATTATGGTAAACTTCTTCCTATAATAGATTTATGAATGTTGTTCATAATGTGTCCTAGCAAAAGTAAAGACAACACATAGATGAAGCAGTATTTTGTCATCATATCCAAATGAGATGCATTGAGCCACTAAATTCCTGAAGGCCATCACCCACACTTCCTCCTATATGCGTGAAATTAGTTGTAATTTTTATTTTACCTGCTTTATAAGGTAATAATAAGATAGGCTCTTAGGTATGCTTGAGAAGTATTTGGAGCTATTGGGATTAAATTACCAAGGAACTAGGCACTAAATTTCATAATTTCTCTTTAATAACTTTAAAAATATGGTGCGTAGTGTTGGCACTAGTAAATTGATTGCGTAGATGGCTAGAATCTTCTGGACTATCTAACCATAGCTTAATCACTATAATAAGACTAGGTTAAGTCAAGTGTTGCCCATAAGCAGTTGTTAGACTAGTTGGGTTGGCTCATTTGAAATGAGTTGAGTTAGGGGTGTAAGTGGTCAACCATAAGTATAGATAAAGCAATACGTAACTGAACGAAGCATAC